>CAUYRT010078326.1:0-19374 GCA_963574885.1 Lepilemur ruficaudatus
TCTTCACAGTTCTGAAGGCCAAGAGTCTGGTGTCTTCTGCAGCTTCTCTTCTTGTCTTATAGATGGCTACCTTCTTTCTTACTGTCTTCTCACATGGTATTTTTTTTTTTTTTTTTTTTTTTTTTAGACAGAGTCTCACAGTGTTGCCCGGGCTAGAGTGCTGTGGTGTCAGCCAAGCTCACAGCAACCTAAAACAACAGGGCTCAAGGGACTACAGGCATGCGCCGCCATGCCCGGCTAATTTTTTGCTATATATTTTTAGTTGGTCAATTAATTTCTTTCTATTTTTAGTAGAGATGGGGTCTTGCTCTTGCTCAGGCTGGTTTCGAACTCCTGACCTTTGAGCAATCCGCCCACCTCGGCCTCCCAGAAGGAAACCTTCTTTGCTAGATAAGAGCCTTTGTATCCTTTTTTGGTTTGTGTACTGTGGGTTTCTAGGCTCTCTGATAGAAGGTCCTTGGAAATCTCTAAGTGCTTAAGATTGTCCTAACATGGCTGTTTTGCTGCAGGTGCTGTGCCTGAGGAACAATACCATTTTTAAGCAAGCCTTTTCCCTCTTAAGGTAAGGATATTAATAAATATAGCTGACATTTACATTCTGCTTTATAGTTCACGTAGCGTTTTTCTTTCATCATATCCACTTACATGACTACTAAGCATGTCAAGCTTTAACTCCCTTGCCATCTTGCTTTTTCTTGCTTCTTCCTCGTTCTCAGTAAATGGTAACTACATTCACTTAGTTACTCAGGCCAAAATCCTTGGAGTTATCCTTGACATTGTTAATTCTTTAATTCTATACCAAATTCTTCAACAAAACTTTTTGGGTCTACTTTTGAAATATATACAGATCCATTTCTTACCTCTACTTTCAGCTTATGCTTTCTGTTTTGCTGCACTGGGGGGAACAGCTTCTCATCTTCTCATCATCTTTACTACCATCACCCTGCCTCCTAACCAGTCTCCCTGGGTTTACTTTTGTCTTCCATTCTTCAAACCACAATCAATGATTCTTTAATTTATTTATTTTTTTTGAGACAGAGTCTCACTCTGTTGCCCGGGCTGTAGAGTGCCGTGGCGTCAGCCTAACTCACAGCAACCTCAAACTCCTGGGCTCAAGTGATCCTTCTGCCTCAGCCTCCCGAGTAGCTGGGACTACAGGCATGTGCCACCATGCCCGGCTAATTTTTTCTATATATTTTTAGTTGTCCAGCTAATTTCTTTCTATTTATAGTAGAGATGGGGTCTCGCTCTTTCTCAGGCTGGTTTTAAACTCCTGACCTTAAGCGATCCACCCGCCTCGGCCTCCCAGAGTGCTAGGATTACAGGCGTGAGCCACCATGCGCCCAGCCCAATGATTCTTTTAAAACCAAGTTAGCTCACATCATTCCTTTGCTTAAAATTCTCCAGTGGTATCCCATCTTACTCAAAATAAAATCTATAATCCTTACCGTGGTCTACAAGGCCTTACGTAATCTGCTCCCTCATTTTAGAATACTTACTCAGCTTTAGCCATCCTGGTGCCTTTCTATTCTTTGATGATCTAAGCATCTTCCCACACCAGGATCTTTGCACATTCTTTCTTCAGATATCCATATGGTTTAACCTCCCTACTTTATTCAGGTTTCTGCCCAGATGCCATCCCATCAGAGGCCCTCCTTGACTACCCTGTGTAAAATAGCCCCCCTCCATCTATCTCTGTCCCCTTACCTTGCTTTATTTTTCTTCATAGCACATGTCACCACTTGACATATATATAAAATGTTTTAATTGTCTCCCCCAGCTCATTCCACTGACTATAAGCAGCCTGGGGATAAGGACTTTGCTAGTTTTGTTTACTGCCCTATTCCTAGGGTCTAGAATGGTGTCTGGCACATGTAGGTGTTTAATAAACATATGTTTAATGAATGAATTAACTCTCATAGTGACCTGATAAAACGTGTGATATTATTTCAATTTTATACATAAATAACTGGGGTCCAGAGAGGTTAATCTATTGCTCTAAGATGACATAGGTAATTTGGGTTGGGATTAGGATTCAAAACCAAGGGTTTTTTTTCCTGTTATGCATATGGAGTGCAACCTCCCCATTGTTTTTCTCTAGATGCTGATGAAATGCACTTGGTAGTTTATTTCTCTATTCAGCAGATATACACCAAATGTCTTATGTGTGGCAGCTGCAGGATATAAAAGAATGAATTGTATATCTTTCTGGACTACTTGGCACTTAGGAATCTGGATGATTTCTTGAGCCCTTTATATTTATTGAAGCCTTTCTCCTTTTATTCCCTTTCCATCTTAATCCATTTTCCATCATTAATCAGTCAACTCTTGTTTGTTTGATAAGCACTTACTGTGGTACCACCCTAGGCATTTTACATGTTATCTCTAATCTTCACAAAAACACTACAGGATAAATGTAAATATCATCATTTTACAAAAGATGAAGCTGACTCAGAGAGTTTGAGATAGATTTTCAGTCCCATGAGGTTGTACTATTGTTGTCTGTGTTTTAAAGATGAGATAACTGAGTTTTAGTGCCATCAAGCAACTTGCCTAAGTTTAGAAGTAGTGAAGACAGCATTCAGCATTCAGATATGCTTTTCTCCAGCTTATTCCACAGTTTAGTTTCAAAGCTTCTCAGGATGCAGAACTAACATACTCTGATTACCTAGTCATTTGAGCAGAGCCATATTATTCTCCTCTGTGTTCTCCGGCTTCTCTCTCCAGTCTGGCTCTCGTTGCTGTCCCTTCTCCTCTGTCTTCCCTGAGCCTGATGTAATAGTGCAAGGCTTATATCCCTTCTCTCCTAGGCTGTTGCAAGAACCACCTCATTAGTTTTCTTGCCTCAGTCTCACCTCTTCCCATTCATCACGTACCTGCTCCCAGGGTGAACTTTCCAAAATTTAAATTTGATCATATCACTCCTGTGCTTGAAATCTGCCAAGAGCTTTCCATTGCCTATGCAGAGTAAAGACCAAACTCCTTAGCACAGTGTACAGGCTTCTTCACGTCTTCATGACCTAGACCCTGATTACCTCCTCAGCTTTTTTTTTTTTTTTTTAGAGACATAATCTCGCCATATCACCCAGGCTGGTCATGAACTCTTGGCCTTATGTGATCCTCCTACCTCAGCCTCCCTTTCCTCTTCAGTTTTATCTTTCACCTTGCCTCCCTCTCTGCTGCTTAAGTTCCACTCAAATCCTGCTGCTTGCTATTCCCCAAACATACTTTTTCATACCTCTACCTAGAATGCATTTCCTGCAGTGCTATATAATCAAAAATACTTCCTCATTTTTTAAAATTCAGCTCAAAATATTTCCACCTCTTCGGTAGAAGTGACCATATTTTCCTTTGTGTCGCACTGAATCTTGTACATGTTTCTATTCAGGGTCAATACTATATTGTGGCACACATTTTTTCACCTATATCTTTTTGAACTAGATCATGGTTAGAGACATCTTACTTATATTTATATCCTCAGGACCTAGCACTTCGTATGGCAAATAGTAGGTGCTTACTGATGTTTTTGGGAGTAAAAAGGGAAGGAGGGAGTAGGGAAATATCTAGTATTGACTTTAATGAGGAGAATACAAGTTTGGTAACTGTGTAAAATATTCATATCTAATTGTATTTAATATACTTTCTCCTTTTTAGGTTTAGAACTTCAGGAGAGAATCCCATCTATTCTGCAGGTAAGCAGTTATTTCCTGACGTAGTCTGCCTGCTTTGAGTGACCCTCTAACACTCTGCAATAATTTTGTCTAGGCTGGGCACGGTGGCTCACACCTGTAATCCCAGAACTGTGGGAGGTCATGGCAGGAGGATCATTTGAGGCCAGGAGTTCGAGACAAGCCTGGGCAATGTAGCAACACCCTGTCTCCACTTTGTCAATTTTGCTTGAAGCTGTGGGAATGAATGTGATCACCGAAGGAGAAAAGGTAGAGAAGAGACCCAAGGATCAGTCCCTGTCAAACTCCAACATTAAAAAGTTGGGAAGAGGGTGAAAGAGATGGGTAATGAAGTTGAGAAAGGGAAGCCAAAGTGGAGAAAACCAGGATAGTATAGTTTCATTGCGGGCAAAAGGAGTGTTTCAAGAAGGAAAAGGTGGCTGGGCATGTGGCTTATGCCTGTAATCCTTGCATTTTGGGAGGCTGAGGCAGGAGGATTGCTTGAGCCCAGGAGTTTGAGGTTGCAGTGAGCTATGATTACGCCACTGTCCTCAGACAGTGTCCTTGGAGAACAAAGCGAGACCCTGTCTAAAGAGAAAAAAGAAAAAGAGAGGAGAGAAAGATATATATGAAGAGGTTAAATGAAGGGAACTTAGCATCCTCATTACAACATAAGCAAAAAGGTAGTGTCACACAAACATGGTATATTCAAGTTCAAGTAATTCAGTGTAATTAGAACTGAAACAAGTTTGAGAAGAAATTTTGAAAAATGTGGACAGCTGCCAGGGACAAATCATTGCAGGTTGTTTTGGTGAAATAGCATTGTTTTTTTATTTGAGAGTGAGGCTCGCTCTGTTGCCTGGGCTAGACCAGTGGTGTGATCACAGCACACTGCAGCCTCAAACTTTTCCCACTTCCACCTCCCGAGTAGCTGGGACTACAGGCATGCACCACTACACCCAGCTAATTTTTCCATTTTTTGTAGAGATGGGTCTCACTATGTTGCTCAGGCTGGTCTTCAACGCCTGACCTCAAACAATCCTCCTACCCAAGCTTTCCAAAGTGCTGGGATTACAGGCGTGAGCTACTGTGCTCAGCCTGTTTTGTCAAAATATCTGAAGAACCAGTTTTGTTTTATTTCAATATACACTTACATACTATTTGCCAGGTGCTGGTGTTGTATCTGCCCTTGAGGGACTTACAGTTTATTGAATGGAGAGAATAATCTGTAATTATTAATAGATTCTTGGCCAGGGCTATCCCGATTTTTTCCACTTTCCCTACCTGCATAGCCCTGCTAAAAGTGTTTGTTTCAATTCTGAAGGAGAAATAATTAAAACAGAGTTGTTTACCCCCATCCTAGATTGATGAGTTTAGTTTCCAGTTTAGTAAACAAGGACACTGAAGGACAATTGTCTCTGGCATATATAAAGGAAAAGGGAGTGATGTGGGGAAAGTCAATACGTGATTACATCTTATAATGTGGTAATTGAAATATTTTCAAAGCCTCCTTTCGAAACCCTGGTGTTTTGTCTCTTCCTTCAGTGAAGAGTTGCCTTTTCTCTCAAGGAGGCTGCAATGTTAATGTGACAGCAGGAAACCCAGCTTATTGACACAAAGCAGGAGGAACAAATTTAGTTGAACTTACTGGTAATCAGAGGCTTTCAAACTTGTAAATTTTATAATTAAAACAACTGGCTAATTAAGCAGTTTAACCACTGGTAATTTGACCAAAACCTTTCATTTAAGGGGAGAAATGGTTCATTTAACTGTGATTTGAACCAGCTTCTTAATTAACCAGCTGCTCTAATTATAGGAATTGCCCCAGACTGAATTTGAAAATGCCTCCTTGCCAAGAAATTCCAGTAGATAAGAGGCCAAGGCAAGCATTTGTAGCACTTTCACCTAAGTGTGTCATCATCTCAAAGATCAGTTTTGGTTCTGCTTTTTGAAACCACTGGTGGATGATTGAGTTTCTATGTACTTAAAGGTGGTGATTGGCATCTTCATTTTCTTTCTTATTTACGCAAAATATTTTATTAGATGATGGAGGCATGAGAGAGCTATGAACCATGAACTAAATTCATGATGATATTTGTATGTTTAGGAGAGCAGAAGAGTTTCACAGAGATGGCAACATTTGAGCTGGTCCTGGAGGCTGTGTAGAATTTCATTGTCAGAGAAGTATAGCCCCAGTAGGTGGGGACAGTCCAGCAAGGCACGGAGGCATGAAACTGCAGGGTTTGTACAGAATGGCAAGCATACCTCTGTGACTGGGGAGCAAGGTTTTTTTTTTTTTTTTTTTGAGACAGAGTCTCACTCTGTTGCCCGGGCTAGAGTGAGTGCCGTGGCGTCAGCCTAGCTCACAGCAACCTCAAACTCCTGGGCTCAAGCAATCCTTCTGCCTCAGCCTCCCGAATAGCTGGGACGACAGGCATGTGCCACCATGCCTGGCTAATTTTTTCTATATATATATCTTTAGTTGGCTAATTAATTTCTTTCTATTTCTAGTAGAGACGGGGTCTCATTCTTGCCCAGGCTGGTTTCGAACTCCTGACCTTTGAGCCATCCGCCCGCCTCGGCCTCTCAGAGTGCTAGGATTACAGGCGTGAGCCACCGTGCCCGGCCGGGAGCAAGGTTTTTTAAAGGCCTAGAGAAATAAGAGAATGAGATGAAGTAGTTGGAACCAGATTATAAAATCAAGATCTTTAAATACTTGCCTGAGAAGTTTCAAACATTGGGCAGTGGAAAACTATCAAACATTTTAAAATATGGCAAAGACCTTCTCTGTCTCATGCATTAGTGTCTCTGTAGTACCTGGTACAGTGCCTGACGAATATTAAATACCTGTACTTTGAAAAAAAGTACAATAAATAAATAGTTGAGCTAATGAAAGAGAATAGCATGATTAGATTTATATTTTAGAAAGATTAATCTGTCAGCTCTAAAGGATGTAATGGGAGTTGGTATGGGAAAGTGTGGGTACAGGGACATAAACAACAACTTAGCTGGGGCTACCATTCTAATTTCCTAACCCTTCCATCTGCTGTGTCCCAGATTAGGGCCTTTGTACATGTTGTTTCCTCTACCTGGAATGTTTATCCTCTATTTTTTCATCCTATAAACTCCTATTTGCCTTCCAAGTTTCAATTTTATTTTATTTATGTTTTGAATAGAAAATATATGTACACTGAACAAATTTTAAAAGGTACAAAAGAACATAAATAACTGCCCTGTCTTCTAACTACTTCCTTCCCCTCCCTGGGCATAACCACTATTACCATTTTCTTCTGAATGCTGGTCTCAGTTAAAAATCTTATTTTTTTCAAAGAGATTTTCCCTGATACTCCATTCTAAAATAGGTTCATCTGTTGTGATTGCTTGAGCTCAGCAGTTCAAGACCAGCCTGAGCGAGAGTGAGACACAGTCTCTACTAAAAATAGAAAAAAATTAGCAAAGCATCATGGCTCATGCCTGTAGTCCCCCTACTCGGGAGGCTGAGGCAGGAGGATTGCTTGAGCCCCTGAGTTTGAGGTTGCTGTGAGCTACGATGATGCCACTGGACTCTACCCAGGACGACAAAGTGAAACTCTGTCTCAAAAAAAAAAAATCTATTGTTCTTTAAACCAACAAGAGGCCCTCTACCTCCCAAATATTCCCAGTCCTACAGAAGAGAATTTATCTTCTTTTGTATGATCTGTTTCTGAAAGAGCTTAGGAATAGGTTTGTCTTATTTTGTCTCTTTTAGGTGGCATTCTACTGAGTACCAGTCGGCATTACAAGTCAAAGCCCACCCATGGCATTGGAAGATACCAGTACTTAATTAAAGCAGAAGAGGTATGCGGTAGGGAGAGTCCTTTAGTAAAGGATAGTGTGCGGCTTTTGCAAAGAACTGAAGATCAGATGTGTAGGTTGGGTAATATTGAAGATGGAAAGGACAGAGAGTCCTTTCTAGTTATTTAGTTTGGGATTATCCAGATTGGAGATGTTATCAGCTTCTAATCTTGTTCTTAAGCCAGTTTATCATAGTAAAAAGCAAATGGTTTGATTTTATTATTTGTAATACTTTAAAAAAAAAATCTTACTACAGGCCTTAGTTCAGTATGGACTTTGCAGTGGAAATAATAAATTACGTTTAGTTGAATGGATGGTTTATGGCAAGTAGAGGTGGATTTATATTTTCAGCCAAACAGTTGATTTTTATAGTATTTTAAGATCTAAATGTATATGTGCTCCTTGAATCCAATTTCACAGGTAACTAGTTATTAGTTATAAGCATTTTAAAATTATGTAGCTCATTTCTTTGGCCCCAGCTGCACAATTGTTTCTGTGGTTAAATTTCTATGCATGTGCAGAAGATTTTGTGATGGAGTTGCCACAAAATTGGCCTGATAGTCAGAAGATCTGCCTTTGAGTCTCAATTCTGTTACTTCCTATAAACAGTACAATTAGGGAGATTTTGCTGTTCTACTTGGGCAGACTTCAACATCTTTTGGTTCTTTGGCTTATTTTAATGCTCCCACGCAACCATGTATCTTCCATTTGCCTTTCTGTTCTTGGCAGAGGTCCAATACCACTGTATTTAGACCTGAGAAGCCACTAAACTTGCCATGTTCTCCTGAGCATCATCCTTATTTTATGGAATATCATGAGAAGAACATTGCCATGTCTGAGGCCTGTATCAGGCAGGCTCCCAGCAGAAAACAGATGCCTTACTAAAATTGTTCCTTGGTAGTGGGAAGATTACTGAATTAGGAAAGAGGAAACTTCTGTTCTAGGCTTGGTTTGGACACTTTTCATCTTTGTGACTTTGGATAAGTTAACCTTCCCCATCTAGGTATGGTAGGCCTTGAAATTATATATAAAATGTTGCATATATGTGAATTTTTCTAGGAAGAGGGTTCATAGCTTTTATTAGACTCTTCACAAAGGTTAAGAAACTCTAGATTAGAATATCTTTAAGAGTCTTTCAACTTGGATATTATGTAACTTCATGATTTTAGGAGATATTTATTGAACATATATGTGCACGGCACTTTTTTTTTTTTTTTTTTTTGAGACAGGGTCTTGCCCTGTTGCCCAGGCTGCAGTGCAGTGGCGTGACCTTAGCTCACTGCAGCCTTGAACTCCTGGGCTCAAATGATCCTCCTGCCTCAGCTTCCTGAGTAGCTGGGACTAGAGGCATATGCCACCACGCCCAGCTAATTTTTCTTATTTTTTGTAGAGATGGGGTTTCGCTATGTTGCCCAGGCTGGTCTTGAACTCCTGGCCTCACGTAATCCTCCTTCCTTGGCCTCTCAAAGTGCTGGGATTACAGGTGTGAGCCACCGCCCCCAGCTGCTGGGCACTCCTGATGCCTTGCTATTCAGAGTGGGTTGCAAAATAATTTTACAGGATGAATGAACAAGACCTGGTTATGCTCAGAGGGAGCTCGTAAATCAGCAGAGATAAGACACAGATAATTATACTCGGAGGCAGAAAGTGACAGGTGCTTAAAGGAAGATACAAAATGCTATTAAAATTCAGAAGAAGGAGTGATTTACACCCTGAGTTGTGACACCTTAGAGTAAGTTGTTTTATTTTGAGACATCCCTCTTCTAAAAGTCCCATATGAATTAGTGGAAAATAAAATTAATTTTGTTTGTGTGGGGTTTTTTTGTTGTTTTTAAAAAATTTCTTGGGATCCTCTCTTTAAGATAATTTTCTGCATATGCCATGCTCTGACCCACTCCTTAGCTTGTTATAAAAGGAAGTTTAATACCATGTGTCATCATCTTCTCCAGCCTCTCTTCTAATTTCATGAATACCATGCTTTGACTGTGTTGGGCCTGTTGCTTTTCATCCAAGTGATCATACTGTTTGATGGCCTCTCACATGCTGTCGTGTCTACTTGGAAGACGTTTTCCCCTTATTCACTTGGCTAACTCCTCTTCAACCTTTAAATCTCATTAAGAAAGCAGGATGAGGAGGTACACAAACGAATCTCCCCTTTTGAGAAACCTTCCTGAATTCCCTGCACTGATTTCCTTTTCCTACCATGAACTGCCAGAATTCCTTGTGTTTCCTCTGTCCTAGTACTTATTGCTCTATGTTTGTTTTGGTTTTTGCTAGGATTACAGGCATGAACCACCGAACCCAGCCTCTGCTCTATGTTTTAACCCTCTGTTTTGATGGCTGTCTCCCCTTCTAGATTGTCAGGTTCCTAAGGGTAGAGGCCATGTCTCATTTTGCTTTGTATCCTCAATGTCCAGCACAGGGCCTGGCATCAAGCAGGGGACAGTAAATATTGATTAAGCTGAATTGAACTGTGGTTATTGGAGCTTCCCTCTGAGGTTTTGTAAATCAGAGCTGGCAAACACCTGGCTCCAGATGACCTTGGTTGCTTGAAGGAAGTGATGCTTCCTTTGGTTAGGACTGTAGGCTTTCCTCTGATGTCGTTTAGTGTCCCAGGGTGGCTAGTACAGTAGTGCTGGATATTGGTGGAAGTTGCTCTGGGCTCCTGGCTTCCTGCATGGAACAGCATAATGAAAGCTCTCATCTGCCAGTTTATAGAGGCTCTGTCCTGAGTCCCTGTCTCTTTTATCCCCCTGGGGAACTGGACTAGATAAAGTAGAAGAAATCTTGTGTGGCCTCCTTTCTTTTTCTTCCTAAGCCTAGAAAAAACAATAAGTAGCCAGATTCCCATTTTTTCCTATCTGGGTCTCAGTTTGGCTCTCCTGTTCTCTTGAGCCCAACATCCCTGAAACAAGAGTTAATTCTCGTGCTCATGCACAAAGTGCTCTTGTCCCATTTCTGCTGGTATAATCCCTTCATTCCTCCTTCCAAAGGTCCCACACTCGGTTGTATGACTTCTGAACCTTGGGAAGCAAAGGGGGCATCTACCTCATCTCAGCTTTCCTAATCAATACTGATTTTATATCTTTCTTACATGGCCTGGTTTATAACCTGGTTTCCCATCTTATGCCCTAGTCCATGATGCTTCTCTGAGGAGGTAGTAGGAGGAGTGATAAAAATGAAGCTTCCTTTTGGGTGGCAGCATGGGGGATGACAGCAAATGGGGTATTCCAGTTCACAGTGTGGACATGACCTCCTTCTCATTGATTTCCCTTTTTTGCACCCTATGTTTCAGGCACATTTTCTCATACACCCATGCTCTCTCCTGCCCCTGTGCCTTTGCACATGTTCTTTCCTCTGTATGGGATGATTCTCTTCTTTTTTTCTCTGTGGTGCTCATCCTGTAAGACCCAGCTTGACTTGTGGCAGTGAGGAATCACATTTCAAAGCTTATTTCCAGACCTAGCACTGTGTCTCAATACATAGATGTCATTATTCCCTCAAAGGTTCTGCATCATTCTGTTGAATTTAAAAGGCTTCAGGTGTTTTGGATTGGTTTATATTTGATAGAAATAAAAATAATAACAGTCATTCACATTTGTATAGCACTAGTTCATTTCTCCCAAGACTACTTACTTGCCCTCAACTGTTATCCATCTTCCAATCTTGGGGTAACACCACCTCAATAATAAGAGAATTGCCAAGAGGAAGATGTGGGAGGATGAAACGGAGACAAGAAAAATTGCTGTCAGTTTGTTATATGTTCTCATTCCCAGGCTCTGGAGCAAGAGAGTAAGGTATATTTTTTATAACTCAGGCAATTTTCTTCCTCTTTGTGGCATGGCCCCTAGAAAACAAGTTATCTTTCCCTTGGAAACTTCATGCTCTTTTTACTGTTGATATAGAGGAAGTGTCTGCTATTTCTGACATCTTTTTATTTTGTTGTAGCACCCATATATAGATCAATTCTCACAGCCACAAGTCTGTAAGGAGACTGGAATCATTCCCAGAAAAATCAGCAGGTCAGAATCACTTTATGGTGACACTTCCTGGGAACAAAAAGATTGGTTTTGCTGGTCTAGTGACGGTAGGGCTAGACATGTATTAATATTATAGGATTGGCTTAGGGAGAGTTGTTTTATACTAGCACTGATGCTTTCCCTCAAGTCTGTTTCTTGTAACTCACTGAAAAGAAAAACCATCATTGAGCATCTACTATATGCCAGGCACTGTGCTGAATGCTGATGATGCTCAGGTGAATGGATGTGGTCTCTTCTACAAAAAGCATACTGTCTGCTGGGAAGTTAGTGCTCAAAAATAGGCTCCACCTGTACTTGCCATCAAATTGGTACTGACTGAACACTATGGTGCTCACATGATGGTAATATTCTCCAGGGATTAGGGGATTGGGGGGGGGGCGCGTATACTCACAACTAAAGGACACGGTGAACACTGTAGAGGGGAAGGGCATGCTTCTAACCCTTGCTAGGGAAAGGCAAAGACATAAAATGTAACCAAAATGTTTGTACCCTCTTAATACCCTGAAATTAAAAAAAAAAGTAACTAAATACATTTGGTAAGTGCTTTATTAGGAGAATATACTAAACATCAAGAGAGCAAAGATAAACAATTCTCTCATCATGTTGTACATGTTAAATACATACAAGTTTATCTGTCAATTTTATTTTATTGTATTTTTTAATTTATTTTTAAAGATAGGATCTTGCTCGGTTGCCTAGGCTGGAGTATAGTGGCACAGTCATAGCTCACCACAGCATCAAACTCCTGGGCTCAAGCAATCCTCCCACTTCAGCCTCCCGAGTAGCTAGGATTACAGGAATCTGCCACCACGTCCAGCTAGGTTTTTTTTGGTTTTGGTTTTAGTTTTTTGGATTTTTTTTTTAAGAGATGAGATCTCACTATGTTGCCCAGGCTGGTCTTGAACTTCTGGGCTCAAGTAATCCTCCTGCCTCCCAAAGTGCTGGGATTATAGGCATGAGCCACCATGCCCCAACATACCTGTTAATTTTTTTAAATAATACATTTTTAAATAAAGGAAGCAATTCTTCATTAAAGGATCAGCGGATGTGTCACAGAGTTCGCCTCAACAAACATTTATGAAAAGCCACCTATATTCTTGGTACTGGGTATGTAGAGTTGAACTGGACACTCCTCTAGGAGTATCCAGTTGCTTGGGGTAGCTGATAACACCGGGCTGTAAAGAACATAACAAAGTTCCCGAGGGGGGCAGGTTTCTAGGCACAGGTAATGATCCCTGTGAAGACCTGACTCTTTGCCTATGCCACTAGAGCCCCTAGTCTCTAGCCTACTGGAAGTCTCACCCTGCTTCACCTGTTCTGCCAAACTACAACAGTGTGAAATTTTTAGATGGATTCATGTTTGACATTAATAACAGTAATGATCTCTTTTCATTTTCAAAGTGCTTTAACATCCATTATCTCAGTGCCATGTAACCCATATGCCCTTGGTACGCTGGTGGTCCTAGAGCTGAACCCCTCCTCAAGTTTAGTGATAACAGCCTTTCCCATTTTAGAAAAACATTAAATGGATAGAATTTTCTAAATTTCAAGTTTTTCTTCCATCAGTTTTACTTGATGAAAACAAATATTAACAGAGAAACTCAGATATGTTTTCATATTTTTTGAGATGCAGAGAATTCCATATATAAAATATATTCATATTTTCTGCTAGTCCTTGTTATGTCTGATGAAAGTACATTGATTTGATGAGTATTTCATGGTGTTTCACGAAGAAAAACATTTTTTTTTTTTAAAGAGACAGGGTCTCGCTCTTACCCAGACTGGAGTGTGGTGGCACAATCATAACTCACTCATGTATAAAACATGTTTTTTTTTAGGCTCTTTGCAACTAGAACAAATTTGAAAACTGTGCTTTTTGATTCAGCAAATATCCTATGAAGGAGGCAGGGCAGAAAAGAAAACTGATCGAGGAGCATGAGTAATTTCTCAACGAACATATGACTAGTAAATGACGGAAGCAGAACTAGAATTCAGTTTAACTGAACTCAACATGTAATATTGCTGGCTCTAGGAATAGAAAGATGAATGAGATATAGGACTTTCTTACATGAATTACAATAATGGTTTGGCTACCATAATAGACCCACAATAATAGGGGCTTAAACAACACAGAAGTTTATTTCTCTGTCACAAAAAAGTGTAAGTAGATATTCCAGCTTTTTGTTTTGCCAGACTTATCAAACTGCTTCTGTCTCGTGGTCTGAGATGGCTGTTCTCTCTTCAGCTATCATGTTCACATTCCAACCAGCAGGACAGGGAAAGGGAAAGCCGTGGGCATGTTTCTTCCCATTAAGAGTACATTTAAGACATTACACACATCACTTCTGCCCATACCCCACTAGCCAGAACTGTCACATATCCATACGTAGCTGCGAAGTTGGCTAGGAAATGTCTTTTTTGTTATGAATGATCATGTGCCCAGCTAAAATCCAGCAATTATGTTATTAAGGGAAAAAAAGGGGAATACACATTGAGAAAACTGGCAGGCTTTACACCTGTCCTTAGAGGAAAAGACAGAGGTTAAGAGAAATGTTTTGGAATTAGGCAGACCTGAATTAACACATTAACTGCCATGTGAGTTGTATTTAACTCACACTGGTTTTGAGCCCAGGGTCTTGTGAAGCAAAACTGGGGCAAGAACCTGCAATTTGTTCGTGAAAATCTTACATGTTGATGTTCTTATTGTTATAGTTAATATTGACAAATTAATTCTAAGAATGTGGATTAAGTGAATAGAAATCAATAAAATTAGTTTTTCATTGAATTAGAAAGGATTGTTTCGTTTTCTAAGTTTTTATTCTATTTTCATAATAAAATACCATGGTCCCAAGGAAAAATTTTTTTTTCTAGTGTGGCAGTCAGTGTGTTAAAGATTCAGTTCTGATGCTTACTAGTTGTGTATCCTAGGGTATGTCACTTAACTTTTCTAAGCCACAATTTCCTTGGCTTTAGTAGGAAATTATACTTTCCAATATTGACGTGAAAAGTAGGCTAAATGAGAAAATTTTAAGTACTTAGCACAGTGTCTGAAACATACTGCCCATAAGTAGTGATGATGACAATGATGATAGCGTTAGTCTCTTTTTACAATCCCATAGAACTCTATTCTCCTCCTTCAAAACATGCATCTCCTTATAATTACTTGTTCTGTATATGCCTTTCCCAATAGATTACAAGCTTCTGAGAGAAGGGATTATGGCTGTCTTATTTACTATCATATCCCTAATGCTAACCCTAGCCTGGCTCATCACCAGTGGTCAGTAAATATTTGTTGAAATCAGTGAACACATGTGATAAGTGATAGTGTCGTGCATGGAGGGGATGCTATGAGAGCACATAGGGGAGGTACCTAACTCAGTGTGAGGAATCAGGGAAGGCTTCCTGGAAGAGCCTGAGCTGTCTTTAAAAGTGAGTAGGAGTTTCTCAGGGGCGTGGGGTAGGGAGTCAAAGGCTTTGCAGGAAGGGGAAACATTCTGGGCAAAGGTGGTGAGACATTGATCCTGGAGATGCAGCATTTTGTTAATCCTAGAGTCTCAAGTAGGCAGTAGGGGATGAGGAGAGATGAGACCTCAGAAGTAGGCAGGTCTAAATCCCAAAAATACCATTTATTGAGTAACCACTATACACCATTATAGTCGTGCCAAAACCTGGGGGTACCGACTCTACTCACTGCCCTTTCAGCTGCACCCACCTGAGGTGGTTGCTTTTGGGTTCCCCTTCAGAATTTAATTGGCATGATGCAGGCAAGGTAGCTTGTGTTGAACTCACCTTGCACTGCCCTTTGTGATTAATTTAAGAGGACCTTCCCTTCCTCTGTGTCTTTTCTCTCTCTCTGTACTGTAAGCTTTTTTTTTCTTTTTTCATTTTTTTCCTTCCTTTTTTTTTTTTTTTGTAATAACACACTTGCTACTAGTATAAACTGTAAGCTTCTTGAGGGCTGGGACTGTATTTTCCATTTCTTTGGTGTCTTTCCTTAGAGTGGTTGAATAGCAGGTGCTTAATAAGTTCTTTATTTGGTAAAGCTTACCAATAGGATACTGGAACCATGCTTACCACCAATTTACAGAAGCTCTAATAATGTTCTATGTATGTATACTACTCAACCTCTTTTTTTTCCCTTTTTCTTGACCTATAATTAAGTGCTATCAACCTCTTTTTAAGATACCATTTATTCTCTGGGAGGCCAAAGCAGGTGGATTGTTTGAGCTCAGGAGTTTGAGACCAGCCTGAGCAAGAGCGAGACCCCATCTCTACTAAAAAAACAGAAAGAAATTAGCTGGACTACTAAAAAGTATATATATATAAATTAGCCGGGCATGGTGGCACATGCCTGTAGTCCCAGCTACTCGGGAGGCTGAGGCAGGAGGATCCCTTGAGCCCAGGAGTTTGAGGTAGCTGTGAGTTAGGCTGATGCCATGGCACTCTAGCCCAGGCAACAGAGTGAGACTCTGTCTCAAAAAAAAAAAAAAAAAAAAATACCATTTATTGAGTATCATATTTCAGATGCCGTAACTACTATGTGCCAGGCTTCAGAAACATTATTTCATTGTGTAGTATTTATTACAAATGGTATATTTTATTTAATCTTCAGAGTATCCTCTGATTATTAAAGACCCTGTTTGAGGAATCTGAGATTCAAGAGAGATTAAATGACTTGCTCAAATGTCTAGTAATTTCCAGAGCTAATATTTGAACTGAAGATGTTCAGAATTCATCTAACATCTATGCTATTTTCATTTCATATAAATTCACTGTATTGAGCTTCACAATAACTTTACCTGTTACAGATGAGGAAAGTGAGGCCTAGAGAGAGAGGTCACCCAATGTCAAATAGTGGTCCAAATTTTCTTTGGCTCGCATCTAAGTCTAGTCTTCATGCAGCACCAGGCTGTGCTTTCTGTATGTCTCTTGAGTGTATGGCACTGAGTTATAAACATACTCACTTGATCTGCATGCACCTCACAGCTCATTGTGGACTGTTCATGATACCATCACCAAATCATTCAAGTCCCTAGGTGTAAGTTTTGTTATATGCATTACCAGAATTTCTGGAAGCTGAATATGCTGCAGACATATTAGCGTTTTTGTTTGAGAATTAGGATGAAGCAATTCCTTCCCATCGTTCCCACCCTGGAGAATGCTACTTATAGTGATAGGCAGATACTATCGTGTTAGAGGAGAGAGCCTCGTCTTGGGGCCACAGACCTGGCATCCAGTTCTGGCTACACACAAAGTGCCATTTCCTAACTGTTGTAACCTTAAGCAAGTCATTTCTCCTTTCTGGGACTCAACCTCCCCCTTGTATAAAACTAAGAAGGAAGGAGAGACTAAATTAACTCTAAGATCCAGTCCAGCTATAATAGCTTGTGATTCTAGTTTGACTCCCTTCTCTATCTGCTCTTTCCTGGCAAAGTTTCTCAGTAACCTTGGACAAGTAATTTGCCTTCAGAGGACCTCAGTTTTAGTAGTAATAATGTGAACATTTCTGTACAAAAGTGGTTTAGTAGTTTATCCCATGGTCCATTTGCAGGAGGATAGTGTAATTCTACAGGGACCAAAGAATGGCTACCCTGGGCCATCCCATAGTGCGTTCAGGCCAGTAATAAGAGTGCCAAGGTTTGATGGTGGGCAGTAGTCCATCTTCTCTACCACCTTTCTTCTAGCTTCCTTTCCTTTCCTTGCCTGCCTGTGCTAGCCTGTCCTCCATGTCCCATCAGGATGGGCTTCCCAAACCACAGATTTATTCATGTACGTGCTTTGCACAGATGTCTTTAATAGTTAGCTCCCTATGGCATTTGTGGAAGGCCTGAACTCAGTCAGTAGGAATAGAGAGGATGGGATGGATGTGAGAAAAATTGTACAGGTAAAATTACAGAAACTGGTGTCTGGTATTATATGCAGTTAAGCTCTTGCTGGCCATGCTATGCCCTGGCTCAGAACTGAAATATATACTGTAATATCACAATGGGCTCCTAATTATGTGGATTGGTCCAGGCAGATCTAGGCCAAAATGGAAAAGCAAGTGAGGTGCCAAGAGGGACACTAGAATCAGCTTTCTTTCTTTGTTCCCCTAAAGCAACACCTTTGAAGAGCTCTGGCATTTTCCTCAGTTAAGGAAAGCCTCCTGCAGGCTTCAGAGAAGCTCCTCCCCTCTGTGCTGGAAAATTTCAGCTGTTCTCCATTGCATTATGACTTTAGCATTCTTCACAGCTCTGACTGCAGAGCAAACTGTCATGATGAGAAGTCCTGATTGCTGCATTTAGCCACACGGGTGTGGCAGGCTCTGAAGAAGAGACAGTCAAATTCCTACACCTTGATAGTTAGTCTCTAAAGGATAGCTTCTCACTGATAGCAAGCTCTAGCACCCTGGGGTGGCCACCACTGTTAAGAACTTTCCTAATGCAGAGACTGCAGTGGAAAACTTTCCTGCATTGCAGGTCAGGAGGTCTGGGTTTTAGTTCCTGGGATCTGTCTTGTTTGGCTGTATAACTTTGGGGAACATACTTAATCCCTCTAGGCTTCATATTCTTCCCCTGCAAAGATGGAAAACCAGGACAAAATCATCTCAAAATTTTTTCCTGTTCTAAAATTCTAAAATAGTGACTCAGTGCATGATTTCTCTCTGCCAGGCCCTGTGCTAGATATGAGGAATATAAAAATGAAAATAATAATAAAAGTTAATATTTACTGAGTGTTTAAATGTATACTACAGATTATATTAACCACTTTATACATAGTATTTTGTTGAATTCTCAAAACATCTCTGTGAGATCAGGCCTATCAAGCCTATCTATTATCTATCTATTTCTGGTTTGTGAAAGGACCATTTCTTTCTCTTTTTTTTTATGGAACAATTCACGAATTTACATGTCATCCTTGTGCAGGGGCCATGCTAATCCTTTTTGTATCATTCCAATTTTAGTATATGTGCTGCTGAAGCGAGCACAAGGCCCATTTCTTTGTCCTCTCCTTGCTTCACCAAATTGGGTTCCTGATCTTGTATGTTGACCTCAAGAGCAGTGGTGTGAAGAAACCATTCCAGGTACTCTGTCAGGAACAACTCTGCTGGTGAAGCCACTAGACTGCTGGCTGTTAGATAGGGGTAACTTAAGATAAGTAAGTGGAGATAAATTTTCTTCTTTTTGTCTTAAAAAAGCTATTTTTGCCCATGTCAAGACTTACTCTAAATATCCAATTGTTATGACAATGTGGTATTGTCTCTAGGATAGTCAGATAGCCCAATGGAACAGAATAAAGAAATAGATCCACATATCTATGGACACTTATTATATGACAGAGTTGACACTGCAGTGCAATGATGCTGGGTCATTTGGGCTAATGATCATGTGAAAAAAATGACTCAACTCCTATTTCATACTATATACAAAAATTACTTAAAAATGGATTGTAGGCCAGATGCAATGGCTCACACCTGTAATCCTGATACCTTAGGAGGCCGAGGCAAGAGGATCACTTGAGGCCAAGAATTCAAGATCAGCCTGGGCAACAGTGAGATCCCATCTCTACAGAAAATTTAAAAATTAGGCCGGGCGCGGTGGCTCACGCCTGTAATCCTAGCACTCTGGGAGGCCAAGGTGGGAAGATTGCTCAAGGTCAGCAGTTTGAAACCAGCCTGAGCAAGAGTGAGACCCCGTGTCTACTAAAAATAGAAAAAGAAATTAATTGGCCAACTAAAAATATATAGAAAAAATTAGCCGGGCATGGTGGCGCATGCCTGTAGTCCCAGCTACTCGGGAGGCTGAGGCAGAAGGATCGCTTGAGCCCAGGAGTTTGAGGTTGCTGTGAGCTAG
>CAUYRT010078327.1:0-26473 GCA_963574885.1 Lepilemur ruficaudatus
AGACTCTGTCTCAAAAAAAAAAAAAAAAAAATATATATATATATATATATATATATATATATTTGAAACTTCTATTGTGTAAGTACAAAATCTCTGTTTAGGCAATTTTCTAGTTTTCAGAGAAAGTTGTAAAATAGGGACAACAGAATGGCTGTGAGGATTAAATGAGTTAGATGTAACCAGTTTAGCATATATCTTGAAAAATATATTGCTCTGATTCCCACTACTCCTTAGGACCATATTATATGACAATATATGGTTAAACAGAACTAGATTCCCTTATTTCAAATAACCAACACTGATAATACACAAAAAGTGGCACAGGCCTATACATTTTTTAAGACTATAAATCAGGCCAAAGACTTCACAAGTTAACCTGTGGCTGGCTCAAGTAAAATATACTGATAATGAATTTACGTGAATAAATTAATGAGTACAATAAATAAGAAAGACTACTTTCCCCAGGTTTAACTTTCTATTTACTGTCTTCAATTTCTCTCATTCTGTCAGGAAGTATCATTTCTCAAACTAATATTTACTTTAAGGAAATTTTTAAAAGCGCCCATGGTCTAACAGGTTTGGAAGATGCTGTACACAGATCTTCCCTGGTTGATTTCACAAGAAACATTAGCATGGTAAACAGAAGCTTGAAGTAAAGAAATCTGCTGAAGCTGGCATTAGTGAAATGTATAACAACATCTCAGTTTTGGGCAACACCGGTCCATGTACATGACATCTTGAAAAAGTAATTGGCTAGACTTCTTTTCCAACAGAGTACAAAATAATATAGCACATACTTATGTATTCATCGCCCAAATTTGTCAAATCCTAACATTTAAACATTTTTGTTTTAGATCTTTTTAAAAGAAATTAAACATTAAAGCTTAAGAGCTCACAGTGCTTTTTAAACTCTTCACTCTATTGCTTAGTTTTTGCTTTTAAAAACTTTTTAACGTTCAGCTCAATGAATTATGAAAAAGAAAACTCCCATAAACACCACCACGTATAGCACTGGGTCAAGATACAGAACACTGAAAACCTCTTAGAAGATCCACTTGAATTCTTCCAAAGCACAACCACCATTCTGCCTCCAAAGTTACAAAAGCCTTCTGGACTGTTTAAATAATCACTTCCTTGAAAATATGCAACCCTTAACGCCACAGATGTGCAGCCTCAAACACCAAAGTTTATTTTTGTTTCATTTTTAAACATTAAAATAAAAAAATCACATAGTATCTTTTGGGTCTGATTTCTTTTGATCATGTATTTTTGTGAGATTCAGCCATGTGCATGTAGTTGCAGTTTAGGTCCATTGTAGATGCTGTTGTATAAACATATAACAATTTATCTGTCCATACTACTGATGGAAATTGTTTCATTTTTTTCCAGTATGAAAACACTACAAACATTTTTGTATATTTCATGTACATATGTATGTATATAGCATATAAGAAATGTATGTTTATTGGCTGAGTTTATACCCAAGAATGGAAATGCTGATTATAGCAGAAAACTAACTTTTAACTTTAATATATAACATTAAACTCTTTTCCCAAGTGGTTGTTGCAATTGACATTCCCATTAGCAGTGTGTGAGAGTCCTTGCTGCTTTAACTATTTGTAAATACCTAGTAAATTCAGAAATCTGGTGTTACTGCATGGTTTTGTTTTGCACCTAGTTTATTAATCTTTTCACATTTGTCAGTCACTTGGGTATTTTGTGAAATGTCTGTGCAAAGCTCGTCCATTTAAAAACTTTTTTCTTACTGATTTGTAGGGTTTTTAAAAATTATCTGACATAAATCCTTCATTGGATTTTTGTGTTACAATTATATTCTACTATGAGGCTTGCATTTTTACTCTTTAATATCCTTTGATGAAAAAAGTTCGTAATTTTAACATAGTTCAATTTACCAATCTTTTCCTTTCTATACAGTGATTTTTGCATTCTGATTAAGAAACATTCAGGCAAATTATTGTTCTTTTTAATATTATCTTTCCCTCCCCTGGCTATTTTTTATCTTTTATTGTTAGTAGCTTTACTATGACCATCTTAAGAGTTTTCTTTCATTTTCATTTTTTTAAAAAAAGTTCGTTTGTGGGGTTTGTAAAAAAATCTTTTTAATCTGTAGCTTTAATAAGTCAGAAATTGTGAAAAATTTCTCAGCTATTCTCTTTAGTTATTACTTTTTAAAATTCTATCACCTCTCTTCCTAAGACTTCAACTAGAACAAAGTTAGATCTACTTATAGAATCCTCCCCACCTCTTAAGGTCCTTTTTGTATTTTTCATCTCTTGGTTTCTCTGTGTTTCATTCTGGATGTTTTCTATGGACCTATCTTGTAGTTTATAATTGTTCTCTTTAGCTGTGTCAGATATCCTGTTAAACCCATCCATTAAATTCTTAATTTTATTATAAAATTCAGTTCTAGAATTTCTACTTGGTTCTTTGATATACTTTTTAGTTTACTGTTGAAATTTATAATCTCATCTTTATTACCTCGAACAAAATAAGTACAGTCATTAAAAATCTATGCCTAATAAAGTATCTGGAGCCCTTGTGTGGGACACTGGTTTGTTTGTTGCTGGTTCTCATTCATGTCTTTTTTCCTTGTGTGCCTAATTATTTCCAGTTGTGTGCTGAACATTTTATTAGAAAAACTGTTTATAGAAATATTAAATAATTTAAAGACTATAGGCCGGGTGCAGTGGCTCACGCCTGTAATCCTAGCACTCTGGGAGGCCGAAGCAGAAGGATCGCTTGAGGTCAGGAGGTTGAGACCAGCCTGAACAAGAGTGAGACCTCGTCTCTACTAAAAACAGAAAGAAATTAGCTGGACAACTAAAAATATATAGAAAAAATTAGCCGGGCATGGTGGTGCATGTCTGTAGTCCCAGTTACTTGGGAGGCTGAGGAAGGAGGATCAGTTGAGCCCAGGAGTTTGAAGTTGCTGTGAGCTAGGCTGACACCACAGCACTCTAGCTCAGGCAACAAAGTGAGACTCTGTCTTAAAAAAAACAACAAAAAAAAGACTATTAGGAGAGTCTTTAAATTTTTGCTTGCTTCTTGTAGGTATCTATGGGGGCACTAACAATCTCAAATAACTATGATCTAAACTCAAGGATTGAGATGATTTGAAGTAAAGCTACAGTCCCTGTGACAGCAGGTCAATTTCTGCCTCAGCCTTATTCTAAGCATTCAGTCCTTTGGGATCTCAACCTAAAATATAGGAGGATTTACTACAGCTGCTTCTGTCACTCCTTTAGGTGGGTCTTGGTCCCAAATTCTAACCTCCCTGGCCTAGCAAGTCTATGAAAAATTAGTTGTTTGAAGACTTTTAGGTGCCTTTTCCAGAGGGACATTTCATCGAATGTCTCACCCTCTTCTTTGAATTTCTACTTTTTCTAGGATTTTAGACTTAGTAATTAATTCTTCAGTATTATCTAGCTCTCTGATGCCTTCAAGATTTCCCATTGCCCCCCAAACCAAAAACCAGCTTAAGAGACTGAAATTATAGGCAACAAGCATAAAATGCCAGTGGGTGGGGCTAAACGCAGCATTATGTGGCCCTTAAAGTATGCAGGTTGCCTGCCTATGGAGACTGAGGGGAAAGGAAGTAATCCTGGGGGCTGGAGACAGGGAAAGACTGGAGCCCTTCTGCCCTTTCCTGGGGCTGGGGTAGTTTTTAGTGATGGGCTTACTGATCCTCTCCTTGCCTCTGGATAGATGCCTTCAAGATTTTAAAAAATGTTGTGATCAGTTTTCCTAATTATTCTCCATGGAAGGGGTGGTCTGAATTATCTAACTTGTTTTGCCAGAAGCCCTAATACTTATCCTTGTATATTTTTGCTTAATTTCACTTCCTTCTCTTCCTTATGTTGAATTTGATGTTTATTATTTATAATCGGTATAATTTTATTATATATGAATTTAGTTAATAATTTTATCTTGCATATTTGAGGTTGATCCATGCTAACAGAATTAGTACTACTTCATTAATTTTTTTTTTCTTTTTTTAAAGAGACAGGGTCTCGCTCGGTTTTCTAGGCTGGAGTGCAGTGGTGTAATCATAGCTCACTGCAGTCTTGAATTCCTGAGCTCAAGCAATCCTCCTGTTTCAGCTTCCTCAGTGGCTAGGACTACAGGTGTGTGTTACCACACCTGACTAATTATTTTTTTCCTTTTTTTGTTTTTTTTTTTTTTTGGAGATGGGGTCTTACTATGTCGCCCAGGCTAGTCTTGACTTCCTGGCCCCAACTGATCCTCTGGCCTCAGCTTCCCAACTAGCTTGGTTTACAGGTGTGAGCCACCACACCCAACTCCTACTCCGTTAATTTTAATTGTTGCTGTATGTATATTATTCAAATCCATTGATGAAAAAAGTATAGTATACTCTTATTGCCCTATTTAGACAGCCTATTTGAATTGTTTGCTATTATTCACTATTAAAACCAATATAAAAAAAACATTCTTATATATGATTCCTTGTGCAAATCCGGGAACTTCTCTGAGGTATGAACCAAGACGTGACATTGCTAGGGAAGAGTATATGAGAATCTTCAACACTATAATCCATGTACTCTCCAAAGTGGTTGTATTCATATTTGTGAACATTTAAAATGGGTTTTTTAAATCTTGAGGGAGTGAATTGTGTAGGATTGTGATTGATCTTTTCTTGGTTTACCACTTTCCTAATAATGAATAACGATGAATATCTTAGGTTTACTGGCCAGTGGATTTTCACTCCTATGAACTGCCTATTTTTTAATTGGGCTAGTTTTCCCTATTATTGATTTGCTTCTTTTTCCTCAATTCTGGATTCTATTATAATATTTTATCAGTTATATGCACTCCAAACAGATTCTCCCAAGCTGTGGTTTCACCTTTATATTTATTTATTTATGGGTATCTTTTGCTGCACCAAAAATTACAAATTTTAACAGTCAAATTTAATGCTTTTTCCTTTATATTTTGAATCTTGCTAAAGAAATCTTTCCCCATTAAGAGAGACAGTCTCCTCAATTTTCTTCTATAAGTTTAGCTTTTCACACTTAGAAGCACAACACTCCTATAATTGTTTGATGTTTGTATTTGGTTTGTACTAGGAACCTATGGTCCTATTCTCATTGTCACCATTTTATTTCAGGCTCTCAATATCTCAAAAGTAAACCAGCTAATTGGTGTTAGAAGTCAGGGAAGTGGTTACCTTTAAGGAACAGTAAAGAGTACTAACCAGGGCGTAAGATGTATTCACTCTGCTGATACACACTGAGCTGTAGATGAACAATTTCTACACTTTTCTGTAAGCATGCTGCAGTGGTGGGCTGAAGCTGGTTCATACTGGTTTGTGAGACTTGAACATACCTGGAATACGTTCTTTCTTCTCTATACTTGTACTCCCCAGCATCCCAGGTCTAACTCAAACTCTACTTGCTTCATAAACGTTTTGTTACTCCCCCACCAGCATAGAATAGTGATTTCTTAATCTTCCAACATATTTTTTGGTCTAAATCATCCATTCAGGCATCAATATACTGCTACATCACAAAATACTTTATAAGTGATTTTTTTCGTAGAAATGCTTTTTCAAGATGGATTTTGAGTTCCTTAAAGACAGAAGAACTGTTCCAAGGCCCGAAGACTTACCTACCTTGGAAATAGGTACTCAAAAAAATAGGTAGAATGATAGAATTTTGCATTTTCATGGCTTGTTTCTAAAAAGCGAGGCACGATGATAATGAATTGTCATAATTAAGAAGAAACTCAAATGTTAAAGGGACACACATTTCTGACACAAGTACCTTGGTAACAGTAATAGGAAGAGAAAACACAGATGGTACATGGCAGTTTTATGATTGCAGAATAGAGCAGGACAATGAACACTAATCAGAAGTTCTCTGGTCTCCCACTCTGTCTTGCCCTAGATTTGACAGGCTGTGGAGATTAAATGGCTGCGGACAATGTAAAGAGAGAAAAACCTCATAGTTTGTATGAGATGAAATCATTAGTTTTGAAGCCTTCTGGACCACATGACAACTATCCTTTCATTTTCACAAAGGCTAGAATCATAACCAACATTATTTTTAATTTCAAATTTAATTAAATGTGAAAATAAGCATTTGCTTTATTTCTATGGCATGACATCTCAGGAAAAATTGGTTGCCCACAATAATTTCAAATTGCTAATTTAAACCTTACTCATGCTTCCTCACGTTGGATGAGACCATCTCATGCCCATTTCGGTATAGTCTCCATATCCCCCTCCAGCGGTCAGTATATACTTTAATAAAACAAGATTCTCTTTATACAATGAGGATATCATATCAGTAAGTGCTAAAAATATATTCTCCCCTTTACGTTGCCCCAATAACAATTCTGGGAAGAATGTGTAGTGAGGGGAGAATATACCTCTTGAAGATTTCTGGTTTTACTCCTTCCTCTCTTCTTACCGTTACTAGACATCGACACATGTTTGCGTAAGCCACAGAGAAACTGGGTTCGTCAATAGCCTTCTCAAAGACCAGGTCAATGACTCCTTTCAGCCTCTCCTCTGTGTCAACAGTGAGTCCTGACACTTGCTTCATCAGTTGGTTGAACATCTGCGGTGTCAATTTATTTAAGATACTTCGAACTTTTCTAAAAAGTTCCTAGAAGGGCCACAAAAAAGAAAAGAGCATTAAGTTAGCTGTGACAATATTGAGCTTTCTGTAAGGATTAATTTTTTTTTTTGTAATTTATAAGTTCAACTTTTCAAATTATTAACAAAAGCTGTGAACTAGTCACAGAAATAATTAAACTCATCTATTTTAATAAACAGTCAAAAATTACAACACTTTCTTTTCACTACTGATGGAAATTCTAGAACTAGGTGTATTCACACTCGCCAGTAGGAATATCATCTGTACACTTCTAAGGGCAATTTAACAATGTGTATCAAAAGCTTCACAACTGTGGGTGTGCTCTCTAAACCAATAATTATTTACTTTCAGAAACTGATTTAGAGATAGGTAAAAAGATTTTAGCTATGATAAGTTCCATCGTAACACCTTATAGTAAATAACTTCAATGCATAAAAATAGGAATTTGCCTGAATTATGGCATAATATAAATTATGGTATGGAATACTAGGCAGAAGTCTTTTAAAATAGTGTTGTAAAAACACTGAACAAATTAGGAATAGAAAGGATCTTTCCCAAAGAGAAAAAGGCATCTACAACCTTACTTAATGGTGAAAGGCTAAATGTTTTCCCCTAAGACTGAGAACAAGGCAAAAGCATTTATTCTCACCATTTCTATTTATTTCTATTTATTCCAAAAGACTCCAAAACAAAACAAATTTGTAAATTCTAGCTTATTAGAAATGAAGGCCTGACAAGGAGATATAAAGCAATGTATTTACTAATTAGATTAGCAAAGGAGAAAGAGACGCAATCACTGAGGATCTAAAAATGCATTTTAAAGAAATGAAATATTAATTTAAGCCTGAATGGTAAGTTTATGACATATGAACACTCAAAACATGGAGACTATTCTGAAAAGGCACACAGACGACAATTTCAAGAGAATATGGTAGTAGGTTGTCTGGCATTCACGATGGCTTTTAGAACAATGCTTTTAATAAGAAAAAATATACAAAAAGCCTTAAATTGATACCTTTACATATACTAATAAGGCAAAACAAGTTAAATCAACTTTTAAAAATATCATTATAATTCCAAAACAATATTAGGATATGCTTCTGTTTTCACCTGGGTTTTAATGTTTTCAGGATCTTCAGCTTGGCTGTCTCGTTTTTGGCTGGGTTTCCAGGCATTCTCTGCCTTTTTCAGGTGTACATCTTCTTTTACAGAAACTGTGATGATCTTTCTGGGTTCTCTTCTTTGGCCAGGTTGAGATCTCCGTGGTCCAACATTCAACAACTAGGACAAGAATATTGTATCTATTCAGAGTACTTACAATTTGTCTCTGCTGTGCTGTGCAAGTCAAGCTTGAGGATCACACCAAACACTTGTAGATGCAAAGACTGGGTATTAGGCATTCAAGTTAAATGTGAGCTTTTTGGGGGAGGTGGGATTAAGAAAAATAACCACAGAATACCATTACATTAATGCTCTCCACCACTACAATTTTTGATCCGCAGGTCCTAAACGCGACAGAAAATCACTTTGTGTGATAAAGCTGTTATTCCTAACAAGAAAGACTACACCTAACTGAAGTTCTACATTTTACCAGTTGTATGACTATGGACTGGTCACTTGAATAATTACAAAAATTCACAGAGAGTAATCATCAAAGTTACAAATCTGCTTCAAAAATTGGGTTTCTATGCTTCCAGGATAAAATGCAAATATAACCTCATCACTAAAATTCTTGGTATCATCAACTGAATTCAGCCTGATTGCATATCATAAAGAATCCCTCTCAAATTTCTGGGTCAGAAATACTAAAATAAGCCTCTCAATATCATGAATTAGAGTCAAACTAAATCACTCTCTGAAAAAATGTCTTCTTCTACTTGTCAGCTCTCTGTTTCTGCTGGATTCTACCTATATTCGTCAGTTAAAACCAACAAATGTTGGTGTGTCATAGTAGCCACCAAATTAAGTATTGTTACTGCAAAAGATAATGGGGTAAGTTAAACATTGCTTTTATGTATCAAAATACTCATAATACCTGCTACCTTAAATGCCTGGGAATCATTTTCTAAGATTAAACATCTGGGTTGATACTAAAGTTCTGCTATCTCCTAGACCTGTTGCATGTTGACTACCATTACTTTTTCTGATATATCATTCTTTAAATGCTAAGCAAATATTAGCCATTAGATTTTTCTTTCCCCCCCCCTTCAGTTGCACTGAAGGACTAGCCATTAGATTCCAAAAGAGAAGAAAAAAAAAATTACACAATGCACACAGATGAGAATCACCTCTCACTTAATGCCCCAACGATGGATGCCCTTTTGAATTCACATAAAGCTTCAGAGAAAGAAGTATAGACTCAAATGTCATACATTATATAAAAAGACAGCTTCTAGGAGAGACACGGTCTGAGGCATAAGCTGATAAGCTTAAAAGCCTTTACACATCAATCACTGACAGAATTATTCCCTTAGCTTTAGCATTTGCCCCCATTAGAAATGGTAGTATCAAGAACGCATCAGGAACACAAGTTAGAATTTCTGGGAAACTCATACCAATCTTGTCAAATGCATCCAGCTAATGATACAGTAATGATAGTATGATCTCTGACTATTTGGCAAACATGATAAAAAAAGGTTAGATAAACCTAGAGGTATCAGGCATGGTATGACTGAAAGAAACTAAAGAAGATCATCATACCAGAAAAATGCCAATAGGGAACAGCTGCTAAACCAGACAGTACTACTATAAGAACATTTATTTATAAGTGAAACTTTGATAAGGTAGCCCAGACCAAATAATTCTGTTGAGAAAATGTGTTAAGATCTAGATTTTATAACTCAGGTTATATTCTAGTGTAAACTTGTGTGGCTTAATAACTTTTTCAATGTTTGGATTAAGCTCAACAATTATATCATAAAACATTTAATTTAATCCACGCATTTGCACATAAAAATTTGTCTAGAACAAATATTTCTGAGGGTAATAAAAGGAAATTATATCAAAATCACCTAAGAGCCATAGTATGCATGTTTGGAGATAAAGTCAGAAAAGGTACATTTCCAAAAACTACTGCAAACAACAAGGATTATGCCTTGAGATCTGAATGTGGAACGTGGCAGGTAAGATTTACGCTGTAGTCCTTTACCTGCCCGAAAGCACCTACATGGGAATTTCAAATAAGCCACACAGGGATACGAGAAGTATTACTAAATAAATAACCACAATGCTTCAAAGCAAAAAAAAAAAAAAAATATTTAAAAGGCTAAGAAATTGTTAGTTCAGGACAAAATAGTTAAAATTATAACCCATGTGTAAAGCTCCAAAGACAAATTTAAAAACTGTATTTGTGTATCTCAGGATACAACTAAGAGGAACACTTTTCACAAATAGTTGAGTATTTTGAGTCCTCAACAGATTTACTATACTTGTAAATCCTTAATATGCTCAATTAATCAGTCTCTAATGTTCTCATATTTATATTCTGGGAATGAATTCACTCTCTGGAACGTCAATGCCTGGACAGTGGCGCAGTGAAGAAAAAAGGCATAGCAGAAGACAAAAGACCTGGACTCTAGAGTCCAAATCTGCTACTTATGAGCAAAGTTCTATAAGCCTCTTAACTTTGATGAGTTTAAGCTTTCTCACATATACACTGCCCCCCATACCTGAAAAAGTTATTTAGAGGATCACAGGATACAAGCCATGTAATAGGACCTTAACAGCTAGGTAAGGTTATCATCAACAATACCAACCCCCAAAAAAGGCTTTAAAAAAATTATATGAAGATTTGAACACATTTTGTTTCTTTTTGTGTGTAAAAAGATTAATACAAATCATCAAATTCAAAGTATCCTTCAAAAGGAGCACCATATGATGAATCGCTTATTTACTAAACACAAACAAAATCTAGGATCCTGTGGTAAGAATAAAGGGGCATACAACAAGAAATGACATCTGTTTTCTTTGCCTGAAAGACAGACAATCCTGATTAATGGCTAGAGGAGGAACTTTAAGATATACTATGCTCAAAGTCCACAATGTCAGAACTAAAATGAAATGTCAAAATTTGGGGTTGATTAGTAAACCATAGTTTTTCTTAGGTGAACCTTAAGTTTAAATTTTTTACCCAATCTAATTTCTCATAAATGTGTTAAATAAGAAATTATAGCCATCTCTCTTTTACAATTTCATATATATTGCTCCTTTCTCAATTTCCAGGTGTTTTTTTTTTTGTTTGTTTTGAGACAGCCTTACTCCGTTGTCCCAGGTAGAGTGCAGTGGCATCATTGTAGCTCACTGCAACTTCAAACTTCTGGGCTCAAGTGATCCTCCTGCCTCAGCCTCCCAAGTAGGTGGGACTACAGGAGCACGCCACAATGCCTGGCTAAATTTTTCTATTTTTAGTAGAGATGGGGGTCTCACTTTTGCTCAGGCTGGTCTTGAACTCCTCAGTTCAAGTGATCTGCCTGTCTCGGCCTACCAGAGGGTTAGGATTACAGGCATGAGCCACTGCACCTGCCACATTGGTCCTTTCTCATTCAGAGACTATAATTGCAAATTCTTCTGCTTACCTGGATAATCAAAGAAAACGGAACCAATGTTCACTAGCAATTTTTAAAGACTAAAGACAACCAAGTGTTGCTGTAAAGAGAAAAGGGAGAAGATCAGGTGGGAGGATTGTTCAAGGACAGGTGTTTGAGGCCAGCCTGGGTAACACAGCAAGATGCCATCTCTAAAAAAAAGTTTAAAAATTAGCCTATAGTCCTAGCTACTTATAAGGCTGAGGCAGAAGAACTGAATGAGCCCAGGAGTTGGAGCTATGATATTACCACTTTACTCCAGCCTGGGTGACAGAGCAAGATGCTGTCTCTTAAAGAGAGAGAGAGAGAGAGAGAGAGAGAGAGAGAGAGAGACAGAGAGAGAGAGAGAAAGAAGAGAGAAATGGTATGAACTCATGAAACTTTTTTGCTCTTAGGATTGTTATAATAAATCAGCTAATCATAAAAGTTAGTTAAAAGGAATATGAATGACAATTTACAAGTCTAAGCCCACAGCCTTTCTCAAGATATATCTTTTGGAGTACTTTTTGTGATGTCTGCAAATAGGTCACTATTAAAATGTCACCACATAAAGATATTTCATGTTCATGGAGTAGAAGAATCAACATTGTTAAAATGTCCATATTACTCCAAAAGATGTACAGATTCAATGCACTCCTCACCAAAATACCAATGACATTCTTCACAGAAATTGAAAAAAATAATCCTAAAATTTATATGGAACCACAAAAGATCCAAATAGTCAAATCCATCCTGAGCAAAAAGAACAAAACTGGAGGAATCACATTACCTGACTTCAAACTATACTATTGAGCTTCAAACCAAAACAGCATGGTACTGGCATAAAAACAGACACATAGACCAATGGAACAGAATAGAGAACCCAGAAATAAATCCACACATCTATAGTGAACTTATCTCCAACAAAGGTGCCAAGATCATACAGTGGGGAAAGGACGGTCTTTTCAATAAATGGTGTTGGGAAAACTGGATATCCATATGCAAAGAATGACACTAGACCTTAATCTCTTGCCATATACAAAAATCAAATCAAAATGGATTAAAGACTTAAATAAACCTATGACCTGAAACTATGAAACTACTAACAGAAAACACTGAGGAAATGCTTCAGGACTTTGGTCTGGGCAAGGACTTCTTGAGCAATACCCCGAAAGCACACGTAACCAAAGCAAAATTGGACAAATGGGATCACATCAAGCTAAAAAGCTTCTGCACAGCAAAGGAAACAATGAAGTAAAGAGCTAACCCACAGAATGGGAGAAAATATTTGCGAGCTACCCATCTGACAAGGGATTAATAACTAGAATATATAAGGAGCTCTAAAAACTCAACAGGAAAAAAAATCAAATACTCTGATTAAAAAATGGGTAAAAAAGGATCTGAGTAGACATTTCTCAAAAGAAGACATATGAATGGCCAACAGGTTATATGAAAAAATGCTCATCATTAGTCACCAGAGAAATACAAATTCAAACTTCAATGAGATATCATCTCACCCCAGTTAAAATGGCTTTTATCAAAAAGATAGGCAATAATGAATGCTGGTGAGGTTGTGGAGAAAGGGGAACCCTTGTACACTGTTGGTGGGAATGCAAATTAGTGCAACCACGATGGAGAGTATGAAGTATGAAGGTTTCTTGAAAAACTAAAAATACAACTACCACATGACCCAGCAATCCCAGTGCTGGGTATATACTGAAAGGAGGAAAAATCAGTATATCCAAAAGATACCTGTAGTCCCATGTTTACTGCAGCACTATTCACAATTGCCAAGATTTAGAATCAACCTAAGTGCCCATCAACACATGAATGGATAAGGAAATTGTGGAACATACACACAATGGAGTATTAGATAGCCACAAAAAAGAATGAAATCTTGCCATTTGCAACAACATAGATGGGGAACATTATGTAAAATGAAATAAGCGAAGCACAGAAAGACAAATCTCACATGTTCTCAGTCATATGTGGGAGCTAAATATGAAAAATAATTGATCTCAGGGAGACAGAGTGGCATGATGGTTACCAGAGGCCGGGATGGCTAGTGGGGAGGGAGGGACAAAGTGGGGATAGTTAATAGGTACAAAAATATAGTTAAATAGTTAGAATGAACAATATTGGATAGCACAACAAATCAACAATAAGTTGACTATAATCAACAATATGTTAGGGTATGCTTAAAAATAACTAGAAGAGTATAACTGGAATGTTCTTAACACAAAGAAATGATAAATGCCTGTAGTGTGATGGATATCCCATTTACCCTGATTTGATTAATTTCTACTGTATGCCTGTATCAAAATATCACAGGTACTCTATCAAGATATGCAAACTATTAATATTATCTACCCATAATAATTAAAAATAAAAAAAATAAAAATCACCAAAAAATTCAAGTACAACTGAATTACAACTGCCATGTAATTTGATTTTTTAAAATATTGATGTTATTTCCTGAGCATTTCCAATAGATATGTACTTTATCATCCACTGAAGGATATTTATGTTTGAAAACTATATATATCTTCATGATAATTTAAAACAATAGGTATACATTAATAATATTTTGTAACAAGTCTGTTGCAGAAAAGCTTATACCAGAAGTCATGGCTGCTTGAGCCATACTATGGAGCATACGTCATAGATTTTTAATATCATTAGGTGGTAATTAATTATAAGCCAATTTGGACAACTGGCAAAAGTGACTGGAGGTATGGAACCAGAAACAAGGACAAGTAGGACTGCTGCCTCTTTCCAAATAATATTAAGTTTTGTTCCCTCATATATGCTAGATATTTGTGTCCTATGACATTCCCATCTGTATCAACATCAATATGCCAAGTTAACCTGGGCAAAGTAAGTGAAGAATGTTATCTAGGGGAGAAGCTAGAAGAATAACTACTTGCATTAAAGTCTTAACATATCAACGTTACCCTGAGAGATCACAATTTCACTAGCTTTTGACACAAGACAAAGCTACTTAAAAAAAGAAAACTAAATAATTAACCCTGGCCTTTTTGGAGACACTACAAAATCTAGGTAATGTCTCATTTCCAGTGACTAGTTTTAATGCACCAGAATTATTCACTGATCTGATCGCTATATGCAGGCATATAAATGAATGGACAAACACACACTGCTATAAAGTTACTTTTAAAATTCATTCTCTATTTTCATTATTTTAAAAGAGATATAAGCTTATTCCCAACTCATAATATTTCCTTTTTGTCATAACTAATTGTTAACAATGAATAGCAAGCTGGTACGAGAAAGTGACAATATATACTGGAAGAGGATTCATACCTTCGTGAGTGACATATAAACAAAATTTAGCAATATGATAATAACCACAGATGCTGTTATCCAGAGAATGATCAAAATGACATCAACATTATTTCAAATGTTTGACAAAACAAAGATATAAACCAAAATGAATATAATTTATATGTTTATACAAATATGAATTTAAACCATCAAAAAGGGAGACAGTGCTAGAAAAAAAGTATAAAATGGTTTCTAGTAAAACTGCTTTCTGAGACTTTCTGGTGAGGTAACTCAAGCTTTAGAAAAATTTTAATTTAATATTGTGAGAAAATAGGTAAGTGTTAAATTTCAAACCTGCGTGAGAACAGAGTATGTCACACACAAAGGTCTCTAAGATGGTGATGCTCAATAAACAATATGCTTCAAAAATTAAAGAGGTTTTCTGTAGCTTTTTCAAAGCCTCCAATGCACTGGAGGCATTGAAGTATTATCAATCAACATTGGGCTGCAGGCAAATAATCAAATAATTTAAATATCTACAAAGTGATATTTGTTTTCAGACAGTATAGTCTTATTTCAAAGCAGGTTTCAAAAGTTGCCATTCCAGAAATAAAAAGGTGATGGAGAAATAAAAAGCGTCACCTTACATAAAAATATTTTTACACGCATCAAAGAGTCTTAACAGGGTGATCTGCAAATGTACATCGAACCTCAAGCTCCTCCAGAACTTTAAAGCGCTCTCTGTGCCATTCTAACTTGGAGAAAAGAGGCATTCACATCACTGGCAACTTTCCCCCATGCTTACTGTGAGTCTACAAAGCACGGAGCAGGCAGAGCCTGCCGAATCCTGCACAGTGCGATGCCCCAGCATAACTCCATTGGTGATGCCACTTCCACCGCTGAAGAGCCTGCCACTGGGGGTATAATGGCAATCTGCAGTTTACCAATACTGTATGCTTTTGTACATGCCATTTGTTCAAATTTTGACTTTACAACCAAGAGTAAATAAAAAGAGCAAACCAGAAAATATTATACACCAAAGACTATTGTTAAGAAAAACGTTCAGCGCACCCCTAGAGGTAGGCCCTTCAGGGGTGGGTGCGATATCGCCAGTGGAGTGCAAGCTGGGGCTTTGCTCTGATCCAGAATTGGCAATCCATGCCTGCTCTGCTCTTTGCAAATCTGTACAAAGACATGACCATTAGCTGACCGTCACCAGAGATCTGCAGTATATCAGGACACCTCAAAACCAAACAGGAATCTTATCAAGGTTGGCTCTATTTTTAAACCTATTTGCAAGTCACTGAAAGTGAAAAACTATTTTTTATAAAATGAGGACCAAATTAATGCAGACCAGGCTCTTTCCAGTAAAAACAACTCAAGTGTATTCATTATTTGCTTTAATATTAGTGTAGAAAGATAGTTTTCACCTCTTCTGCTTCTTCTTGATTAGAGGAATCAACAAATAAAAGCTGCTCTGTTGCCAAAAGACAAGATGTCATGGAGTCCATGACAATTTCTAACTAATTGGGTTGTAGAGAACTTGCACTTACAGGTACACCTCTTCCACCAGGTGTCTGCCTTCCAAAATCTGCAAAGGCTGGAGTAAAGTCTGGTCCTCTAGGCAAAATCCGAGGATCCAGTGTTCTCATTGGTAATTTGGGTTGGTTGATCTGCATGGAAAAGCAAAGGAAAGCTTAACATACATTCCAGAACATTCAGTGCTGCAAAGATAATAAAAACTTTGACTGAAAAGTTCTATCAGCTAAAAACAGGTATGTACTGGCTTCTGATCCAGTAGAGGGTCCAATCTGATCCATGGGAGCTTCTCCTGGGCTACTCTTAGAAGCCATTAGGACAACAATGGTTTTCTGGTACCCTGGGACTGAATTCCCAAGGGCAGGCTACACACAATGAGTAGACTGACTCACTAGATATTTAGGACCAGACCAATGGTAGGTACAAGACAAGCAATTTTGAGACACTCTCAACTAGAGTCAAATTTTAGGATTTTTAACAAGTATATTCACCAGGCTATTAGAGTACCCATCTATAGGAATCCTGCTACTGTTCATTTTAGTTTTAGTGCTGTAGACTTACTTAGTAAAACCATATATTTTGAGTAGACAGTAAGCCTCAAAGGCGATATGTGGCATGACTCATTTAAATTTCACTCTGCCTTGTTAATCTCTGAGATTTCTGACTCTGTATAAGCATATAATGTGACTACAGACTCAGCAAAATAAGTAGTTTGATAAAAAAAGCAACTAATGAATGGCCCGAGCCAGAAACACATAAGGAAGGCAAGATAGGCAGGAATATTTTCTAAGAGGACAATCTAATTCAGTAGATACAACATTTGCCCCCTGAAGTGCTAAAGTAGCCTCAAATTGGCACCATAATTAATTATTCAACTGTCCTCACATAAGTACCTAAGAGAGAAGACTTGGATATATCAATAGGAATAGAAACACCTATCGCTACAAGAAAGTAAAATAATACAAATAAGTTCTGAGTAAATAGCTGCCAACCATTTCCATAAGATGTGGACATCAATGTATAAGATAGTTAATCTCCACATTTTTATTGGGTATAAACAGTTCCTCTTTAAAACAAAAATTCTCCAACAAGCTTAGTCATGAGCACTAGTTCATCTTTGATTTACACAAAATTACTTCAGCAGATACACATCTGACTTTATTCCTTTTAATTTAACAAACAGACAAACATCGACTACACTAATTTTCTGTGTGCACCACTAAGGTCAGATGCAACGAGGAAGAATGTCTATCTATTTGTACAAGATTGGGGAATTTAACCACCGGAATAATCTATTAGGGAAATTTTGAGATATATATTATTTAAATTGTCGACTTTCACATATTTGAATCTGCCAAATACCTTCCTAGGTTTCTGACCTGCCCTCAATGCCACTATAATACCATAATGAAATTTTAGGATGGGAAAAGAGCTCCGTATCAGTTTAGCCATGTTTCCCCTGACAAATATACAATTTTGACATCACTAGGAAACAACAATTAAAAACTAATTAATTAATAAACTTCAAAAAAAATCGCCACTCAAATATGGGCCCAAACCAAACATTACTGTAACCTGTAATGTAATTTTTCAAAACCTAACACAGTGTTTAGAAAAACGCTAATTTTTAAACATTATATATTTTTATTCAAATACCATTTGGTCTAACGATTTCTAAAAATTGTTCATATGTCACATATTTGCACTGATAGTTAAAATCCCTTCCCACCAAAAAATATCCTGGTTTTCTCTAAGCATTCCACTTACCTTGTCAAGAACCACATCACTGATGGGAGGCAGGCCCTCTGGTTTCTGTATACATGCTGGCATGAACTGGAAGTCCAGCAGAAATTCCCGGTCATACTGCTTCTTACCTTCAGTATCAGTAGGCTTCCAGGATTCTAGAAAAAAAGGGACAGAGGCAGACAACTGTTTGTAGAGTATATATATACAACCATGTGTTGCATAACAATGTTTTGGTCAACAAACTGTATTATATGACAATGGTCCCATAAAGTTATAATGGAGCTAAAAAAATTCCCATTGCCTAGTGATGTAGCAAACCCAATTTTGCAGTGTACCATATTACTCACATGTTTGTGGTGATGCTGGTGTAACAAACCTATTGTGCTGCCAGTTGTATAAAAGGACAGCACAATTATATACCATACATAATACTTGATAATGATAATAAACAACTGTGTTACTGGTTTATGTATTTACTATACTATATTTTTTAATCACTATTTTAGAATATACTCCTTTTACGTATTTAAAAAAAGTTTTAACTGTAAAACAGCCGCAGGCTAGCCCTTCAGGAGGTATTCCAGAAAAAGGCATTGTTATCATAGGAGAGCTCCTTGCATGTCACTGCCCCGAAGACCTTCCAGTGGGACACAATCTGAATATGGAAGACAGTGATATCAATGATTCTGACCCTGTGTAGGCCTTAGTGAATGTATATGTTTGTGCCTTTGTCTTTAACAAAAGTTTAAAAAGTAAAAAAAAATAGAAATCTTTTAAAATAGAAAAAAGTTTATACAGTAAGAATATAGAGAAAGAAAATATTTTTGTACAGTTTTACACTGTGTGTTTTAAGCTAAGGGTTTATTATAAGTCTAGAGTCAAAAACTTTTTAAAAATTAAAAAGTTTATAAAAGCAAAAAAGTTACAGTAATAAGCTAAGGTGAATTTATCATTTAAGAAAAATTTTTAAAAATAAATTTAGTGTAGTTTATGTAGACAGTGTTACAGGGTAGACAGTAGTGTACAGTAATGCAGGCCTTCACATTCACTCCCCACTCACTGACTCACCCAGAATAAGCTCCAGTCCTGCAGGGTTCACTTACGGTAAGTGCCCTATACAAGTGTACCATATTCTCTTAAATTAAAAACAATTATTTTTAGAGATAAGGTCTCACTCTGTTGCCCAGGCTGAAGCGCAGTGGCACAATCATAGCTCACTGCAGCCTCGAACTTCTGGTGGACTCAAGCAATCCGCCAGCCTCAGCCTCCCAAGTAGGGGAGCCATATTTTATCTTTTATACTTTATTTTTACTATAAACTTTGTATGTTTAGATATATTTAGATACACAAATACTTACCATTGTGTTAAAATTGCTTATAGTGTTCAGTACACTAACATGCCAAATATGTTTGTAGCCAAAGCATAATAGGCTATACCATATGGCCTAGGTGTATAATAGGCCATACCATCTAGGTTTGTGTAAGTATACTCTGTGATGTTCATGTAATAACAAAATCATCTAACAACACATTTCTCAAAACATATCCCCATTAAGTGACACATGACTGTACGTCCCCTAAAATACAAACGAGATTCCAGTATTTATCTCCTCATGAACACAGGAAACACTGAACTACAGACAGAAAATATAATGTTAAGATTTTAAATAATTTGTTCTTTCACCCCTTCTAGATACCTGTGGATAGTAAAATAATCTGCAGCAAGTAGGAATCGCTTCATATACATACTAAGCAACCTTTGGCCAGGGATGTATAACACTCCTCATTACATAAACTACCAAACCTTTAGCTCAGAAATAAGTAATTTGACAATATTTTTGGCTTCATGAAAAAGGAGGATTCTTTGGCTGTTCATTCGGAAATGTGATTTTAGAGAGAAGAAAAAGGTAAAAGAACACAAAACATAAAAATAATGAACTTATGGAAGATAATGAAAAGTCTAAGCAGTTAGATGCTGAATTTTCTTTCCTACCTGCAGTTTAATCTAAAGAAAATAAGGTACTTGTTTGCTAAGTCAACTAAACTGGGAGTACATGTATGTTTCTCTGAATATCCTTACTCTAACTGCACTCTAAGCTAATATTTTAATATAAATTTAAAAGTTTTTTGCCATAGCACTAAGTTTGCTATTATTATTGCTATAGCTATCATTGCTCAATTCCACTCTCATATAAAGTTGGAAAATTTCTATATAAAATTTTATTGGATAATAAAAGCAAACCACAATTTTTTTCTTTTAATTGAAAGAAAATTCTCATCAAAATTAGGCTCCAGATTAATTCACGATAGCAGAATGGATTCTCTTTACGTTAGTGGTGCTTGACGTGTGGGTTATAGATCCACTGATGGTCTTTGAGAATTTTGCAGATGTTTTCCACCAAAGCTTTATTACCTCATTATATTTATTAAAAAGTAAACAACTTATTAGGTCTACACTTTAAACTGCCTTTTTCCCAATTATTGCTGTTGAATATTACGGGAGCAAAAGATAGTTGTGGTCAATTATAGTTCGGGCCTATAATTGTGCACTTTATTCTGGCAAAACTGAAGGATAAAAATATAATTTACACAGTCCTAAAAATAACAATAGTATCTCAATTTCCTGAAGAAAGATTGGTGGTAGCTACAAGTACTTGGTGATGTGAGATAAGCCTAGATTTTTTTTTTTTTTTTAACAGAGCAGACAAGCCTAGTTCTATAAAAGCAATGTCAGTACATTGAGACCTAAGGTTAATAAAAAAAGTTTCACTCTAGCGTAATGTTACAATTCCATAAAGCCTATCAACAGGAGTTTACTGGTAGTGGAAACATCAGTGTATTAAAGTGGTAAGTATTAGTCAGTGGTTTTCAAATATTTCTGACTACAACTCACAGTAAGAAATATAATAACTTCATGATCCACGACAAATACAACCATATACATAACTAAAAGTTTCTCCAAACGATGTAATGTACTGACAGTTTTTTTTACTAAATTCTCCTTTTAAAAAAATGTTGGTTGTGACCCATTATATTAATTTCATAACCTATTCAATCTGTTAAAACCTAAAGTTTGAAAAACACTGGTCTAGATTATTTTTGAGGTATGATATTTTATACTCAAACCTTATCCCATGCAAAACTTACTGTAGATTTGGCAGACTTTCTTAAGAAAAACTTTTTACCTACCCCAAATTTACCATCAAAGGAACCACCTTTCCCCACATGTCCACAACAAATCTTTCCATAAATCTCAAAGTCAATCACGGTTTACACAGTATTATGACAGAAGTTTAATGCATTTGATGGCATCTTAAAAGTAAAGCTCCTCCAGGGTTTACCATACATTTCATAGGGCGCCTCCCACACTGCACATACTCAGTAACTCAGCCGTACTGCTTCTGAGCTATTTGTATCCAGAGTTCAGTTCTGTAGAGTGATTTCTGTTAATAAACTGAGTTCATGGATTGTGAAATGATAAGCAACATGATCTCAAGGGACATGGTCGTATCTGTAATACTCCTTTCAATTAAAAGGAATAAAATTAAATTTCTCTTAATAAATTCCACCAGCCTGGCACTGACCGATTCCTTTGCCAGCTGCTCTTCCAAGGCCAGTAAAACGGGAATACAAGCATCAGGCATAATTTCTGCCAGCACAGAGCTCTTTGGATTTGCTACCCACTAACTTAGGCCTGATGATCTATTCTGTAAATACTACATTGTGACGAACCTCTTCCTTCCATCCAGTATCTCTGTAAGAGGAGGCAACATTTCTCTAAGGTTGCAGCACAGTGAAGGGGAGGAGGAAAGAGGCACACAGGAAGGCAGGGACAAACTTACCTGGTTTAAATGGGAATGTGACCCCGTCACCAGAACTATCGGTAGAGCCTGAATTAGCATCTATTCCTTCACCCTCAGAAACACTCTCAGCACCATTACGTACAGGCTCAGCTTCTTCTCCATTTTCTTCCACAGTTTTCACTTTATTTATGTCAGAGGGGTCTCGTTCGGGATGAAGCCCTTGGCTCATTTTATCTTGTTCAGATTCGAGTACTTGGTCAACTGAAAGCTCCTCTTCAACTTTAGGCTAAGTAATAAGTGAACAAAGAGGTTACATTTTTTCACATGTGTAAACATACACAAAGATCTACACCTACCCCTTCAAAAAGGATAGAAAAACATGTCACTCAAGATAGGAATGTCTGTGTTCAGCATATGGTACTAGAATGGTAGTTTTTAAAAAAGACTTTTCTCATTTCAGCACCCGGGATAAGACAGACAATTCAAATGGGTACTGAAGTACTTTAACATGAGACTAATAATATCCAAACACACCAAAGGTTAGAATGGAAAGAACTGTTAATCCTTGGAACTTGATGGACATGAAAGAGTCCTAGTCAGAAATCTAAAACAAGCACTCCTACTGTTGCCACTAAAGCTCAGCAAATATAAAAAGAAACATCAGAGGTTTTTTTTTTGTACTGTCCTCTGGCTGTTAAATGGAAAGTTCAGGGAATAGCTTAAAGCATGTGTAAGACTTAAAAAGCTGCTCATATCTCATTTTACAAGAAGGCCACTTGTTAGTTAAAAATCTCTTTTGTTTATTGGTTCTTAGACTTCTCTGAGGCTGTGATCTTACATATATAGAAAAATCTTATCATACATAAAAAAACGCTCAGAACATAGCTCCCGAGGGAGAAATCTGGGTTCTGGGGTACCATGCCTATTTTTAAAACGCAGAAAAGAATCGAAGTTATTCCCCAGATTATTTTGGACCATCTTGGTATCAGATATCAAACAAAATGGCTTTCTAAAGGCCTTGTGAATCATCAAAACTCCTTGAGGAAAGGTTTTCCATGAACTTTAAGTCTTTTTCATTTTCATGAAGTGTAAGCACTCTGAAAACAACCCTCTGGAACAAGCACTCAGAGGAAAGAGGCATTCCAATTGATAAACTCACACAATAAGAAGAACTAAAAATTGGGGCTGGTTTAATGAAGGATTGCGTAAAAGAGTGCTACATATATCAGAAAGTGGTTCACCCCAATTGATATATGCAATTATGTTTTGAAGAAAATTTGAGTGACAAATGCTACTTTGTTACTTAACAGATGTATTATAACAGATATAATACTAGTAAATTTTCTTTTACCATACATTAGATCATAGAGAAAAGACACTAGATTTTAAAACGTTATCAATGGAAACAGATGGTTTTTAGGCCGTTTCTATAATGGAAATAAAGTTTTTGCAAATATATACACACACACCCCCTACCGGAAGGAAGAGAGTATAGGGAAACCATGAAAACAAAGACTGATAAAAAAATTCCAAGAAAATAAGCCTGGAAATGATTTCTTTTAATAAAATATGGAAGAAAGTAGATTTCTTTTAAACTCTGAGAAAAACAGGTCTACCACATATGAATCATCAATCAGCAGCCTCACTTTTAAAAATTTCATTCTCTACTATAGTCTATTCATAATGAACTTATAATACCATCGTATAATTAAGTATAGGTCATCAAGAACATCTTTAATAATTTACAATGTATGTAAATAGTACTTAAACTTATTAAAGAGCAGGGCAAATACATTGTACAATGATACAGAATTCTTATTTCAGATCTTGTAAACTATGAAAGAAAATGCTATTAGAAGAAAATATATTGCATCTTCTCTGTACCTAAAATCAACAACTATCTATCATAAATAAACAGACGCTATATTACTTGGAAATTCAATTTCTAACTGGAAAAAGAAATATAAATAAACTCGTTCCATGAATAACAAACCATAATTCAGAGAACACAGAATCACTGAAGTGTCTGAGGCATATTTTTATGTGGGATATTTCAAAGAAATCAACAAAAATAGCTGAATTAAATGTTAACCCTATTCAACTAGTCTGTAAGTACCTAATGGTCCCTAAATTGTTTACTTAGAAAATGAGATTGATAAAAGAAAGTACCCCACGTTTGCTGGACAGTTAAAGGTAAACCTTTTATAGGGAGCTGTTAAGAATTTACTTGATAACACATTCTGTTATCGCAATGAGTTTTTAAAAAGTGCTAGAAAATCAGACTGAGAACTATGTATGTAATAATTGAGGAAACATCCTAAAATTTAACAATTTTAAGATGTCTTGGTCAATAATTTTAAGATGAAAACCATCCTTCACCCATGATATTCTAGATTATAATTTAAAGCACTTGATAAAATATCTGTAATGATTTAACAACCCAATATATAACCCAAAATAGGCTGATACCTGAACAATTTTTTTAAAAGCCAAGAAAATAATCAAGGAAAGGGAGAGCTGTCGGGGAAACGAAGAAAATGGCAGCTAACATTTACTACTCTAATGTTCAATCTTAGGAAAGGCAGGGAGTAGGATTTCGGAAAGAAGTCCATGAGTAAATGACCAAATAATTTTGTTTTAATTTTAAACTATAGCATTAAGGAAAAAGTGATTGGTTCGAAAGGATTCAAAACAGTCCTCATGTTTAAAGAAATAAGCTAAAGCAGGTTTATAGCAAATTATGGCCCATAGGCCAATTCTGGCTCAACATCTGCTTTTCAATTGTATGCAAGGTAAGGATAACTTTTGCATTTGTAATGGCTGAAAAAAATTAAAAGTATTTTTCACATGAATTCAAATCACAGTGACCATCAATAAAGTTTTACAGGAATATAGCCATATTTTATTGGTTCACACATTGTTGATGGCTGCTTTTGGGCTACAATGGCAGATCTGAGGAATTGTGACATGGATCATACAGTCCACAAGGCTTAGAATATTTACTACATAGACCTTTCTTTACAAAAGAAGTTTGCTAGTCCTCAAGCTAAAGAACAGGATAGATATTTGAAGGTATGGGAGTGGGAGCCTATCTTAGATTCAACAATGCTTACAAATCTAGCCACAGGGCAAAAGAACATGGAGTATAATGAAAGAAAACTAATAGAAAACCAGTTGAATCTAAAAAGAAACCAGGTTTTGAAGCTTTTACAGCCATACCAGGAATGTATGTGATTCCCCTGCCTTTGGAAGGTATCTTACTCGTTGCAGGAGCAACATTTTCTTGTTCAGCTCCAAGAAGAGTTACAGCAACTATTTGCACCTCAATAACTTACTTCCAATTTTTACCCCTACATAACCACAGTGAAATCACACCCATGCAACATTTTAGTGGTTGCTATGGGACTAACTGTGACATCAACATAGCATGATGTAAGAGCAATGATAGGACAGGGGAAGCAACAAAGGGGACTGTTAGCTGCTTGAAGAGGGTAAGAATTACAACTAGCTAGAAATGCCTTATAAAGTAAATACATTTGAAGTTACCTTAAAATAATTTCTACATTTTAATATAGCATTTTAAACCTTCAATATAAATTATTTTAATAAAGTAGATATAAGAATAGTTAAAAAAGCTACATATAGATTGTTTACTACTCTTCATTTCTAAACTTTAGCACACAACACTAAGGATGCTGAGGCTACAGATTAAGAAACTGTTAGAGCAATGCTTAGGCCTAAATTTCTTGTTTCTTCCTCATCTCTTAGACTTGGTATGTTTTAAACTACAGAAAAATCTGGCATGACTTATTTTAAGACAGACAAACCATATGTTACTGGGCCGCAGTTAACAGATGACAGATTCAAAACGAATTTCCCTAAAATGAACTGGATGATTTCTACCACCATTGCTAATGGGTGTTTTTTAAAAAACTCTCCATTTTTGTTTACCAGTTTAGTCTTCCTATCAAGTTAATACAAAGAAAAATTCAATTATAAGGAGGGGGAGGATTAACCAAAAAAAAGTCTGCCATTTCAGAAGAGGTAGTCTGAAAGAAAAACAAGAATTCAACGAAATTAAATATCCTATTAAAAAATCTTTTAAAAATTCTAATATAAATGGACTTGAAAATATTAGTCTCTGAATTTAATATGTCAAGCTTTGCTTGAAAAACAGCATCTCAAGAAAGAGATATAAATCCACACCTATCTACTAAACAGTACCACTGCTCTGAAGATGAGCCAGAGATCTGATGCCTCTTACCTCTGATTCTGCCTCTAACACCTCTTCAGTAGTTCGGGTCCGATCTTTTGGTTTCTTCCACGTCTTTGGTGCAGTTATAGATATTTGAGCTGAAATAAAAGATGAGGCCCATTACTTGCCACTGCAAAGTCATGCTGGGAAATAAATATTAGGTCTAGGTGATACTCATATTCAAATTCAAGGCCGGGCACAGTGGCTCACGCCTGTAATCCCAGCACTTTGGGAAGCCGAGGCAGGAGGATTGCTTGAGGCAAGTTTGAGACCAGCCTGAGCACAAGTGAGACCCTTGTCTTTACAAAAAATTAAAAAATTGGGACAGGCATGGTGGCTCACGCCTATAATCCTAGCGCTCTGGGAGGCTGAGGCAGGAGGATTGCTCAAGGTCAGGAGTTCGAAACCAGCCTGAGCAAGAGCAAGACCCCGTCTCTACTAAAAATAGAAAGAAATTAATTGTCCAAATAAAAATATATATAAAAAATTAGCCGGGCATGGTGGCACATGCCTGTAGTCCCAGCTACCCAGGAGGCTGAGGCAGTAGGATCGCTTGAGCCCAGGAGTTTGAGGTTGCTGTGAGCTAGGCTGACACCACGGCACTCTAGCCTGGGCAACAGAGTGAGACTCTGTCTCAAAAAAAAA
>CAUYRT010078330.1:0-11371 GCA_963574885.1 Lepilemur ruficaudatus
GATTTTTAAATGTAACAAGATAAGTCAACTTGAGTGGTAATATATTTTGGGAAATCAGCTCACTATAAATTGTGACTGTAAACATTATACTGTAAATGCTTTGTAGTTTTCCCCCAATAAAAAAGAAAAAAAAAAAAAGAACATCCAGGGAGATAAGATAGAAAATCAAAATTGAATTCTCCTGCCAAATGGCCATATTCTTCCACCTGCTGTTTTCTAGGCTTTCTAGAAGTATCAAAGGTTATTATTCAACATAAATTCTCTGTTTTCTGCATTAATAATTGGGATTCACAAATATTTTTGAAGGAAATAAGAACATATACATATGGGCACAATATATAACACCGTGGCTTTTAAAATGTTGGTGGAAATTTTGTTAATTGTGAGAGATTAAAAAAATACTATCTTTAATGCATTCTTCCTATTTCTAAATAAAATGTATTTGGCAAATAAAACCATGTACTTCTTTTTAATATATTTTATTTAACATAACCTTCCCTGTGGTATCACATGTGTACTAAAACCGGCTTTTGTTTCATGTGACTTTGCCAATTCTTTATTAATAGTTTTTTGTTGTGTGGTCATTTGCTTTCAGAAGCCAATCTGATGCTGAATTAATTAGCATTTCTTTTAAATTTAGGAACTTGGCAAAGTAAGGCTTATTTCCAAAATTCCCTAAACAGACTTTTATTCATAAATCCTTCCCTTTTAATTTTGTAAATGTTTTCTAACTAGAGAAAATATTGCTTGTTTAATTGGCATGGACTTAAAGCAAGCATATTATTCATTTTCTCAAGAAAATGTATTTATGAAATTAACTTACTTTAGAATATCACCAAAACATCTAAGTTGAAAGCTTTTGAGAAACCAAAGAAAATTATAAAAACATGGAAAAATTATCTGTATCTTAGGGGAGGTCATTATGAACCACAAATCTATGTTTTTGACTACTCTTTCACATATTCATTAGGAGACAGATAAGAAAACAAAATGAATTACTGAAGAAAAAGGAGGGAAAGTATGAATGTGAGTGCAATTAAGGGTAATAGGTTCTGTTGAGCTTAACAATTCAAAAAGTATTTGTTAAGCCACTGATGCATAGAGCTATCTCTTCTGGGTGATTCAGAGGTGATTAAGACATAATGTCTTTTAGGGGTTTAAGAATTGGGAAGAATTTGTGAATTAAGAGAACAAGGTATAGTCACAAATCACAAATCTAAACCCCAGGGATTAGAATAATTGCCATAAAGAGGCAGAAAATGATATGATCATTTGAAGGAGGGAGAGATATTATGTGATTGGAAAATCAGCAAATGAACACTAAAAATTTACTTTCCAAGAGTATTTGTTAATTCTTAAATGAATTAACTGCTAGAATGGAAAGGAAGGCTGTTTTAGGTAAAATAGATGGCAGAAGCAAAAACATGGCATCATGGAGCCTACCTGGGGGACCTCAGGTAGTTAAAGCTTACTGGAGCACAAGCCAGCAGGAGGTGCCTAATGCTAAGTCTGGACAGGTGTCTGTGGCTATATCGTGCATCACCCTGCAGGCTCAGCCCTTTAATGTATATACTTCTGAGCAGGAAATGTGGAGCAATCTCGTACTTTACCTACAAATAATCTTGCAATAGACCTACAGAGGCTTGACCCTAAAAAAGGTAAGTCTCAGACTGCGTCACATTGTTCTTCCCATCCCTCAACATTTTTAGATTATTTTTTGAAGGAAAACCAAGGGAAACATTGACTTTCTCTCTTATTTTATAAGCTTCTATTCTTTATTGGTACTCATACAGCCATTATTATTTCCACAGGCCAGAAAGATGGGCTGAAACTAAAGATGGAATTTAGCAGTTAAGATTAAAATCAATTGTGCAAATGGAGGACCTGAGTGTACTACATTTAATGTGAATAAGACTAGATGATTTTAGTGGACTTTAAGCTCAATATGACATGAATGACAAGTCATGTAATGCAATCTAGGTTCTTAATAGAATTATAGTATTTTGATTAAGGAGATAATAGTCCCTCTACAGAGATCAGACCACATTTGGGAGATTGCATTGAAGGGGAACTTTGGTTTTCCCAGAAGAGAATAACAAGGATGATGAAGAGTCTGAAATTTATGTCTCAGGAGAAATAGCTTAAGTAATTGAAAATCATTCTGCTGGAGGAAGACAGACTTAGGGGATGGCAGTTGGGTAGTAGACAATGGAGGGAAGATTTTTTTGTTGTTGTTTGTTTTCATTTTCTAAGTTGCTTATTATGGAGAATTTGAAACAGATATAAAAAGCAGTGAGATTATTATAATGCTCTCCCATATAGCCCAAACCCAGCTGTAATAATGATCAATAGTTTCATCCATTATCTATGGGCAATCTTGTTATTTTATCTATTATCTTCCTGACTAGATTATTATAAAGGAAATCCCAGAATTTCAGATATCGTGTCATTGCATCTATAAATATTTTCCTATGTATCTTTAAAAGATAACTTAAAAAGATAATTATACCACCATTATTACACCTAAAAATTAACAATAATTTTTTTAATATTATTAAATATCCAGTTAGTGTTCACATTTTACCACTTGTCTGACAAGACTTTCTCTTGAATAATCTTGGATTTAAAAAGTTGTGAATTGAGCTCAAAACTTACTCTCATTTTTTGCTGATGACTACACAATCAATTTTGCTTTGTTTTCTTACCTTACTTGAATATTTTCAACTTACTCCCAGGTCAAAGTCAGATTTCTGATGAAGGAAGAAAGAGATTCTGGAATATGAGAGAGGAGTATTTGGATGGAAAAGCTTGGATTTGAGCCTCAAATGCCTTTGATCTCTGCTTCTTAGTAGAAGTAGCCTTTTCAAGTACAGTATGCCCTAAGTTAGAGTCTGCTTCTTTGGTATTGCCTTAGCCCTGAGTAGTTTGAGACAGTTTTGTTATTGTGATCCAGGACAGCAAGAATAAAGGCAAAGGCAAGTGAGGTAGTGAAGCAAGGAGGATAGCATTTCATTAGGACTTGGATGTAGTAAGAGGATCCTTAGACCTTGGAGTCTGGCGGCAGCTGTGGTCCAGGTGGGCATTCCACAGTGTTTCCGTAGATTTCATCACAGCCTGGCCTTCACCCTTAAAATGATCAGTGATGTTAGGAGATAAGATAGCAGAAGTGATGACCAATATTCTATATTGAGACCCCAAGGCTCAGGGGACAGGTGGGTCCAACCAAATCCAAGAACAGGGAGAATGTGTGGCACATAAATGGTAGCTGGTATGGTTTGCTTGTTTTGTTTTCACTTTTACTTGTATTCCCAGATAATACTATAGTGTACTCTAAAGAGTATGCACTTCTATCACTGTCAAGCGAAGTGAGTATTTTCATGGTCTTCTAGAAATATGCATCTGGATGTTTCCCAGATTATGTGGCAGGGAAAAGGAACAGGCTTACAGAAGACATTTACAAACCAAGCGGTAAGTGTGAAGTCCTCGATTCTCCACCCTTCCGTCTTTCTCCCTTGTTAAACGGCAAGTATAAGAGGAAGATTTTACATGCCGAAGTCAAGCAATATGGATTTTGTGTATCAGCTGGCTGTGTGAGTTGTCTGGGAACTCCCACCAATCAGTATCTGCAATGCTTGGATAGTGTGGAGAGGAGCTGAAGGCAGTTTATAATACAGCCTTACCACCTATGGGGGCAGAACCATCAGGCCTCTAGACTGGGGTCAGACATGGTCCTAGTTGGGTTCTTGTCCAAACAACCCATAATAACAATGGAGGTCATTTTTGACAATCCGACTTGTTACACAAAACTCCTTACAAATAACATATAAAGAAGAAATTACAAAATTATACTACTGAGTAGTAGGCATAAAGAAACATGATTACATCTTTCACAATTATGATTTACAGCATGATGCCCTTGATTAAGAACAAAATTATTCACAGCAATTGTATGAATCACTGGGTGTTTTGAAAAGAAGGAAAGGAAAGTGGAAGAAAGAAAGAAAGGAAAGAAGGAAATAAAGAAGGATTTCATAAATTAACTTCAGTTATTCATCTATTAAAAATTCTAATCTATTGTTGATTCAAGACATAAATTGAATGAGCAACATATTAGTATTATATATTAAAAAAGTAATGTGTCAACTTTGGGGGAAAATGAATGCTCACCATTAAATGATGTTTTTTCTACCACATACCTGATTGTTGTCAAAATTATCCCTTTTTATAAATTTAATATTAAGCTACTCTCTTGACCCATAATTCAGACAAAGAAATTTATAATAATATTTCTATCACTTACAAATCCAAATCTAGAAGAAAAATTAATGTTATTTCTACTAACACACTTTGCAAATGATGTCTTTTGTTATTTTAGTCTAAAAATTTCTAGGGTAAACATTTATATATATGCATATATATATATGTATACACATATATAGCAAGACTAAAAGACATGTGAAATACAAATGAAATGCTAAAGGTATTTTTTTTAATTATACCAGGCCTGGACCTTTAAAAATCTAATACATAAAATAATATTTATATTTTATATTTCTATGAAATGACCCATAAAGAAAATATAAACATTACAAAGTATGTATTAGTCTATATATGTTTTATTAAATATATACTGTATTTAATGCAATGCGAAGGGTAGATTACTTATCAATTAAATAATTAACAAAAATAAAATAACTTTTAATGAAACAATGTAATACTCTGACTTTAATTATTTGAATAGTAAAATTGGGGAGTAGGATTATTTAAAAAATAAGTATTTATTAAGCTTTTGGCTTTAATGCTTTCAAAATCAAAAGCTATCCGTGATATATTTTTCTGGAATGCTGTCTTCCTTTTCAGACAGCTTTCCTTCAAGAAATCATTCTCCATTAGCATTGATTTATACTTCCTCTGTGCTGTACAACACCATTGCCTACAGATATATGTTGTAGTTTTCACAATAAAATTTTATTTACTTTCTCATATTTTTAGTTTCCCAATTAAAGACAAATTCCTTGACAAAAGGGAATCCATCCCACATTGATTTATCTTATACATCACATCTGAGCCATCCCTAAAAGAGAGTTGGCAGCTGCAACAAATCATCCAGTGCAGATTGCTCAAGACAAATGCACTTTTAAAAGGTGCTTCTGGACCCTTTGGATATAATTAAGATAGAAACTGTGAATGTACATTTCAATAATATTCAGAAAACTAGAGTAAAGTGCAGAACCCTTTGGCCCATCCTCCAAAGCACAAGTCCCAAATCACTCATCCGATTTCCTCTCCCTCAAAGAAACACCAATTAGCCAAATTTGAGACTCAAATTTAATATTTGTTAAGTAAAGTGAAATGGAAACTAGTCTTTTATAATATTTGATAGCTTGTTCTAATGCCCGTTATTGAAGGGTGTATCAAACTTGAATTTCAAATATATCCTGGGCAGACCGTTTCCTGGAAACTCTACAAACTCCCAATAGGGCATCATGTTTTAATACAAATCATCATGTATGATGTATGATTTTTTCCCCCAACTGAAACTCCAAAATACATTGAAAATTAATTTTTTTTTGCTTGTCATAGAAATGTAAAAGACCACATAAGATTGCAAGATGGGTAATTATCAGTTAAATGCTATTGAAAATTTTGTGTTTCTAATTTAGTTCCCTGAGTACCACAAATGGTAGATAGAGTTTTGCTTAAATTATTGAGATAATTCCTGAAGAATTTCTGTTTACTCTGAGGAAAATAATATATCTCATTTTATCATTGCAGATCCTGAAAAAAAGTTCTGCAATTCCTTTCCATAAAAATCATGTGTCCTAATATAGAATAAACACTTAACAGAACAGCTGTTTAGGGAAGACAAAGCTGCCATCACTGTCTTTTAACATCACAGTTTAACTTACTCATGTGGAACACCATATGTATCATTTGGAGAATTCTCTTGATTTACGTCCTAACAATTCACAGAAAGTCATATAGGTCTGTTGCCTCAGGTTAACATGCATCTCACCTTCTTTCTTCCAGATATTTTAGTTTGCACATCAATAATGGATAATTTAAGAACTAACTTGCTTTTGTAGCATCACCTTTCCTAGGTAATATATTTTCTACTAAAATCTTGAATCTACATCTAGTTGGAAAAGTGTAATAAAAAAATCTAAAAAACCTTATTTGTGATTTTTATTTGCACTTCAGTTCTATTTACCATCACTGAACTTTGCAATGGATTCACTGTATTTCTATCCCACCACTTGTCAAAAATATGCAAAATAACTAAGCTATTAGATACCTATATTAACAAAGGTGGTTAATTAATATTTGACTATTAAGGGCAAATAATTGATAAATAATACTGTATATTGGCTGGCCATGTACTTAATTAAAACAATTTTTTACATTGGATCCTTTAGTCTTAGAAAGTAGTAGCTAACACTTTTTTCAATGCTATGAGATACCATTATAAATAAATTCGTAAACATGAAATTTTCACTGGTTTTATCCTTAAAATTCCTAGGATGGACATAGGATCATTAGCAAATTTTACAGGTGAAGAAACAGCCTTAACGTTTGTATCCCTGTAACATTCTGAAGTTAAATATATATATATATATATGTATAAAAGGAGTTTAAAATAAATTTTCCAAAAGGAGATCAGTGAACAGTAAGTTGCGTAGACAGACTTCAAACCAAAAATAGCCACTGCACTATCAGAAAGTTTAGAAATGTCCAGAAGGGTTTGTCATAGGGCAGTAATTCCAATACTAAATATCCCACTAAAAATTATCTATGTAACTTTAGTCAGTTGGCTGGCCTTTCTGAACCTCAGGGATTATTCTCAAACCCCTATCTATACAAAGACTCCCATTTCCACTCAATGAGGAAACTTCCTCTGGTCAAAACCTGCCTCAGTCTATCATTCTATGTCCATGTCTTCAAATATCTTATGGCTTTTATCTTAATAATAATTGTTGTGTAGCATTGTGAATAAATAAAAAGTAATAATTAATGTAGAATTTAGCACAATTTTTGGCAGAATGAACCATTAATAAATCATAAGTAATGTTATCATTACTATTTTTACTCTAATACTACTGTTAGCATAATACTAATATTACTACTAGTATTAATGAGTATTAAAATTAAACTATTTTTAAAAAGCAAATAATTTTAACATTTTGAAAAAAAATCTTATTGTATGTACTTATATATTAGTAGAGGACTTAAAATCCATATATTTAATTTATACAATACCTAGAGTGAACCCTAAGGTAAAATTCGAACTTTCAGTGAGTATGACACGCCAACGTAGGGTCATCAATTGTCACAAATATACCCTCTAGTGAGGGACGTTGATAATGGGGGAGGCTATGCATTTGTGGAGGCAGGAGATGTATGAGAAATATCTCTGCCTTCCTCTTGATTTTGTCATAAATCTAAAATTGTTCTAAAACATAGTGTTTTTTTTAAAAAAAAAACTATATGTAAAGATTTATGGTGCTGCAAAGAACATGGCATATGCAAAGACACCAAAGAAATAATGAGATGGCTCTGAGAGGAAAGAGTTTGTCACACTGTTTTTCATTCATCCCCACCAACTTCCTCTCCACCTGATTTTACTTAGCCTCTACTATTAGCTTTTTAAATTTAATTGTATCCTACCCTTTACCCCAACTGTTACAATATCCCTCAGCCCATAAGAAAAGTGTGGGAAATTATGTACGTTATTCATCGTAGTTCAAATTCAAATATGAAAACAATTACTAGCTAAATATATACTTGTAGCGACATCAACTGGACAAGATGATTTGGCGTTTTAAGAATTTTCTTATGCAGTAAATTATGTAGAATTTTAGAGAAGAATTAGGGGAGAAATATTTTTCCCAGTGTAAGAGATCAGGCCAATATTTTTAAAAGAAAAATCATACTGCAAAAATTATGAATGTTTCAGTAGCTACTGATGACTGTTCATCACCAATGTTATTTGTAACATTTTTACTACTTTTTTGAGATATTAATAACAGACTAAAAGTAAGAAAAGATCATTGGAATTTAATACTTCTCAGTTGAAATTTAATTATGGTTCTGAGTAAAGCTTTAATAATAGGAGGCCAATGTCTTATCCATTAGGCAACTGGGGCTTCTAAAGCTTGAATAATAAACCAGATATTTTCTATATAGGTTTTAAATTGTTATTTATCAAAGGCTAATGAACTAGTAAATAGAATAGCACTCCTTATAGCATAAGATTTTTGCCTTTAAAAATCAAATTCATCTTATTCTCTGTTGTGTCCTATTAGTTGGCACCATGTCTGGCATATCAGTGGTAACTACTATATATACATCAAATGAAATAATGCAATATTTCATTTTAAATCATACACTGTTTGCTAGATATATTCAATGTCTATTGATACATTCAATTAACGTCACGTAAAACAAGTTAGCTTGTGTTAATAGTCTGTTACTTCCTAGGCAATTCAAAAATTAAATATTAAAGGCAATTTTTACTTCCCCAAATCTCTTAAATATAACTGCTTTCTGATTTAGTAGCTCATGACACATTCTCCATTAATGGCAGATTTAGAGTTCATTCTGGAAGGTTAAATAAACACTTTGGTTTATTATTGGTAACAATAATCACAGTAAGTATGAAATTAAGTGTGGGATCAATATAATTATTTTTATTTCCACATTATTAAAGCATACATTATTTAAACATATAGAAAATGATTTCACTTTTGGATCAAATTTTCTTATGAAGTAGGAAAAGGATTTTGAAAGAGAGATTCCAAAAGCCAGATAGGCAAATTTAAATTTAATTTAATTAGAAGAATATTCTCATGCAGGCTTAAATTATAGGTAATGTCTCATTACACCTAAGCCAAATATGAAACCCAGCTGGGTGAAAAGTGAATTAAGGAAGGTAAAGAATATATCTGTTAACAACCAGATCTGATTTTTTCAGACAACTTCTGTCTTTTCCTAGAAATCTCTCTTATCTGCTGAGAGGTTTGCATCTTGCTAATTCTGAGACATAAATGAGTTTGTCAATTAATAGTGTATTTCCAGACATTATTCTATCTTGAAAGAGTAATTGAATACAGAGATTAGAAAATATAGTAACAGAATATGAGAGTAGAGTAGGTATTTTCCTGTTTCTAGGGCTAACATCTTAGGGAAAGAAACTGAAATTTTTATTGAGTTTTTACCGTGTTCTCTTCCCAGTTCTGTGTCTTGCTCTCACATTTGTTACCAAAGCCATGTCTTTGTCAAAGAGCCAATGAGTTGATATACACTGTGAAGGCATAGGGGTGTCTCTGTTTGAAGACAGCTGTCTTGCATGGGGTTTGAAGCCCACCTTGACCTCATTAGCAATAGGATTTATGTAACATTGTTGGAAACATTAATAAAAGTTTTACAGATTGTTTAGAGTTAATTGAGATGACACTGACATTAAAATGCTATGCTAGCATTATAGAATATGTATATCAAATACAGAAAGAAAATATTGGAACCTTCAATTCACTCTAAAAAAGTTCTAGCTATATATATTTTTTAACTGTCGTTCATTGCAAATTGATTTTTAATGCCTTAAAAATACTGACTAACTTAGCTACCTTTTTATTTCTTCTCTATGTATATTTTCACAAAAGCTGTACCCTTCCAAATGCTGTCAAAACCTCATGGAAGTTCTCTGATGAAACAATTTTATTTTCAGTTCAGTTACTTCATTTTATATGGCGAGTTTCCACTTCCTAGGCAATATCTACCTGAAAATTCAACTACTGCACCTCAGATAAAAGACCTCAAGAACTTTTGTTGCAAGAAACTTAATGCATTCAATCCAGTCAACAAATACACACTGAGCACCTGCCATGTTCTGTGAGCCACGGATGCAAGTGTAAACAGAAGGCATTCAATAAACTGCCTCTGTGGTGTTAAAGCTTATTATTTTTTAAATTCGATCATCTGAGTTGCAAGTGATCTGAATAGGTGCAAGTGTGAGAAATGATCAAACATAAAAATCAAATCCAAGAGGAATGTCCTCTTTGAGGGTTTAAATTGTTAATTTTTCAACTCTTTCTTTTGTATAAATTCTCATTATTTCAACGAAATATTTTTCAATTAATTCAATGAGCAGAACGTAGAGGGATCACTCCATTTATATACAGCAGGTCCTCGAATAATAGCGTTTTGTTTGATGTCATTTTGTTACAACATTGAAGAGGGGAAAAAAATCAATTCCTTACTGGAGCCACTGTCTGTGTGGAGTTTGCATGTTCTCCCCATGTTTGTGTGGGTTTTCTCCCAGTACTTCGGCTTCCTCCCACATCCCAAAGATGAGCATATTAGGCAAATTGCCTGTCTACATGGTTCCAGCACGAGTGTGGGCATGCATGAGTGTGCCCTGTGATGGCTTGTCTTCCTGCTTTGTGCCCTGAGCTGCCAGGATGGGCTCCAGCCCCCTGCCACCCCAAACTGGAATAAACAGGTAAAACATTATCTTACTTGTGTCTATTAATCTTTCTTGTATGTATGTGTAGCTCACATATATTTCAATGTTTAATATTAGAAGTGTTTTGATCTTTATTTAGAAGTTTTGTGATCTTACTTAGAAGTATTTAGATGTTTTTGTGACTAGTAATATGCCATAAGAACTATCAATTAGTTTATGGGAAAATGGTTTCATTTTATATTGTTTTGCTTAGTCGCCATTTCCAAGAACATGTTTACAATACTATTCACAATATAAATATTTAGTTCTATGTTTTGTATTTAAAATATTGTTTGTCCCACTGTTCGGGCCAAGAAGACAATTAATCAAATGTTCAAAGATACAAATACAGACACACATTTTCTATTTAATTAGCTTTTTCACAAGTTTATAAAACGCATGAAGTGAATATTTGCCCAACACACACCTACTTAAAAAAATATCTGCCGTATTTAAAGTATGATAACTTTTAGATGACAACAAACAGAAGGATGAACTGTGGAGCAGACCATTCAGATTCATTTGAAGTTTAAAAGTTTTTCCACATTAGTATTGATTGCTTCTTTCAAGAGTTCTCCTCATGCTTGAAAAGTAGTTGGGGAGCGGAATTAGGGGTCTCAATAGGGGAAAGGAATTCCTCAAAAATCGATTCATGTGATTAACTGTACACCTTGGTAAATTCACTGAAAATCATTTAATCATACACTTAAAATGGAGTGTTGGTTGTACGTAGATACAGTTGGAGCACTATGTATGTACTCTATGGACTACTTTGACAGAGTAGATTTTTAAATGTAACAAGATAAGTCAACTTGAGTGGTAATATATTTTTGGAAATCAGCTCACTATAAATTGTGACTGTAAACATTA
>CAUYRT010078333.1:0-31468 GCA_963574885.1 Lepilemur ruficaudatus
TGGGAGGCTGAGGCAGAAGGATTGCTTGAGCCCAGGAGTTTGAGGTTGCTGTGAGCTAAGCTGACGCCACGGCACTCACTCTAGCCCGGGCAACAGAGTGAGACTCTGTCTCAAAAAAAAAAAAAAAAAAAAAAAAAAAAGTTACAATTCCAGCTCTTCATTTGCAAAAAAAAAAAAATAAATAACAAATATAGAAAAATGCAAACAAAATACAAATATATTAAGTAATTTATATTTAATATAAATTTAATGCAATAGAATTTTAATATGAAAGTCTATGTGGTCCCAGCATTTTGGGAGGTCAAGGTGAGAAAATCACCTGCGGCCAGGAGCTGGAGACCAGCCGGGGCAATATAGCAAGACTCCATCTCTACAGAAAACATTTTTTAAAAAATTAGCCGGGTATAGTGGTGCACACCTATAGTCCTAGCTACTAGGGAGGGTGAGGTGGGAGGATTGCTTGAGCCCAGAGTTTGAGGCTGCAGCAAGCTATGAACTGGCCACTGTACTCCTAACCTGGGCAACAGAGCAAGATGCTGTCTCACAAAAAAGAAAAAAATTCCATAAGGATATTAAAAGCTTTACCCACATACAAAAAGAAAAAAACAATCAATGCTTTCCAAGTCAAATACAAAATCTACGGATTATTCACTAGTTTTTACTAGTCATACTCACAGCTCCCTACATAAGAGAAATTAACTAAGAACTATTTATAAACTTAAAAGTTCAAAATAAACCTGTTTTTTAAAGTAAACAAAGAATACAAGGCCAAAACATTAAAATAGATGCTTACAAATGACGATGTATTCAAATTTTCTTCCTGTTTCATTTCGTGAGTAGTTACATCTGTGTTTGAGAGCTGATTCTGAACAACAGCTATGCATCCTATATCTGGGACATTTACAGTTATTTCAAGCTGTCAAAATAAAAGTTTTATTATTTCATTTTGGCATACTATAAACAGAAAAACAAAACCTCTTCTCCACATAAGTAAAATGAAATGCTAAAATGAAGAAATAATCCATATTCATACATAATTAAGAAACTAAAATGGGCCTGGCTCATGCCTATAATCCCAGCACTTGGGAGAGACCAAGGTGGGGAGATCACTTGAGGCCAGTAGTTCCAGACCAGCCTGGGCAACATAGCAAGATTTCCTCTCTACAAAAAAATAGAAAAATTAGCCAGATGTCGTAGCATGTGCCTGTAGTCCCAGCTACTCTGAAGGCTGAAGCAGGAGGACTGCTTCATGAGCCTAGGAGTTTGTGGTTGCCGTGAGCTATGATGATGCCACTGCACTCTAGCCCAAGCAATAGAGAGAAAATTTGTCTCAAAAAAAAAAAAAGAAAGAAGAAACTGAAACGTAGTAATTCTTTTTTTATATACAGACACAGACTCATTCTGTTGCCCAGGTTGGAGTACAGTGGCATGATCACAGGTCACTGCTACCTCAAATTGCTGGGCTCAAACGATTCTCCTGCCTCAGCCTCCTGAGTAGCTAGGGACTACAGGTGCATGCCACCACATCCAGCTAATTTTTCTTTTTTTTAGAGATGGGGTCTTGCTGTGTTGCCCAGGCTGATCTCGAACTCCTGGGCTCAAATGATACTCCTGCTTTGGTCTCCCAAAGTAAAAGTAAAACATTTAAGGTTTTTCAGGGAGTCTGTGACTAATATAACCAGTAAGCAAAATTTCTAAGGCTTATCTTCTTAGGGCCTAACATTTCATTTACCATTTTCCCTACTTTGCCATAACTTTCCCTTAATTTCTCTCATCAGTCTATTAACATCTATGGAGTACTTCCTAAAAACTAGAGGGATACAAGGTCAAATAAGACAAGTTTGGTTCCTGCCCTCAGTGAACTCAAAATCTAAGAGATCAGACATGTAATCAACTAACTATACATTGTCATAAACACTGTAATAGAGATGAGTTGAAGATTTCTTATCCCGTCCCCCTGCCATAACTACCCTGTCCTACAACCCTAAGTAAAAACAATTACTGTATAATTGTATGAGGTTCCTAGAGTAGTTAAATTCATAGAGACAAAAAGTAGAATGGTGGCTACCAAAGGCTGGGGGCAGAGGTGAGCTGGGAGGGTTTAATGGGTACAGAATTTGTTTTACAACATGAAAATAGTTCTGTGAAATAGTTCATGTTGGTGATGGTAGTACAATATGTACATATGAATGTACTTAATGTCACTGAACTGTACACTTAAAAAGAGTTAAGATAGTAAATTTTACCATCTTTAAATAAAAGATGGTAAATTTTATGTATTTTACCATAATTTTTAAAAAAAGAATGAAAAAAAATATGTCCCTTCTACCTTCTCTACCAACCAGAACTCAGCCTGAGCTTATTACAAAGAGTTAATAGAAAAAACCTGCCAAAATGTTTTAAAAATTAATCAGAAAGTAGATTAAGCAGCTCCCAAATACAAGTGCAAGCAGATTTCTATTGTTATTATTATACTGATTCCCTTATTGGACTTGGGCCACAGGGCCTGAATAATCACAAGAGGTCACACAAGCCTACTTCTATTGATTCCTTAAGCTATTCAGTAGGCCTCAAAGTATATTTGGTAGAGGTTATTTAGAGAATGAACTCTTTAAATCCCAATAATCAGTAAGAGAATAAATAATGATCCACTAAAAAAAAAGGAGGGCAAGAACCAAATAAGATAAAATGCCAAGGATTCAAAAAAACAAACTACCTCTTCCATTGTTTCCTCAATCTGAGCAGAAACAGGTTCAGGAGATCTGAGACCAATAGGTACAAACACTGGAGCTTTGTTTACTTCTTCTGGAGCAAGATGATAGCTTTCTTCTTCATAGTCAGACTCAAAATCCTCAGCATCATCATCTTCTTCCTGGGAAGCCCGAAGAGTCACCAGCATGGCCTTGGAAGCCCTAGGTTCCTTCTTAGAGGTCTTACCCCGAATTCGTTTTGATCCACGCCCTTTGGTGACATTTGGTTTAATCTTTCTATGCATTCTCTTTTCACTATGTTCTATCTCACACTCAGATGCAGAGGAAAGAATTCTTCGGTCAGGAGCAATTTTGGAGGAATTTGATTCTTTTAACAGTTGTGGACCCCTGGATGTTTAAGCAAAATAAGAATTTTGGTCATATATGCACAAGGATAATTTTAATAAAAACCAAACAAGAGTGAAATCCCGGTTCCAGTCATTAAAATGAGAACTACCACCATCTGTTCTTTCAAAACCTTATGCTGTGAAAATAAGAAAGGAATTAACTACTACTTAGTTTCTCATTCAGAGTTAATTCTTAGTTATCTAACTATAAAGTTTTAATAGTAAGTTTTCAATTCTGGCTGTTTTTTCCCGTAATATGAATGTCTCTACATTCATACATTCATTCATTGTATGAAATAAATACAAAACTAAAAATTATTAGAAGAAAAAGGGATAAAAGGCACAGAACTAATACAGACTGGGGGATCGAAAAGTGATATAGGTTTATCCTCCTGGGTAAACAGATAAGGTTAAAAGGGAGGAGGCAGAAATCCATCAAAGCAATGCTATTTTTTAGGACTTAGGGTTTGCTCAGGCTTCTATTCATGTCTAATAGACTCAACACCAAGAAATTTTAAACTTGAGAAAGAAAAATCCTCCTAAAAAGATCATAAAAAAGTAAATTGTAGTAAATAAAAATCAAACATGGGGAAAAAACAGACCTGTCAATAAAACAGGCTCTACTTCTATTAACAAGCCATCTTTTTGTTCTATCACTAAGTTAAGGGAGGACATTTATGAACAGTAAGTGATTTTTGTTTCATTCCCTACTCTGAAAGTATTTGTTAAATAAAACGTTACCTTATTTTACTGAGATACTGCTCTTCAACGATTGAAGACATAGAATTATCTCCTACAATTTCCTCTCCAACCCTTCCCGACGGTCCAACTTCTAATTCAGCATGTTTCTGGGCCAAATCAGACTCTTTGGAACCTATATAATCTTTTCTTGCTGAAACCTCCAGAGATGTCAGAAATTCAGCCTTTTCCTTAAATTTAAGAAGAAATTAGCTAATATTACTCCAGAAACAATCTTTATGTTGATTTCATTTTGTGATTTGGCCTAAATCTCTAAGCTTGCAAATACACACAAGTGATGAGTTGCTAAATTTTTATAATACTGAAAAGTCACTCACTTTTCATGAAAACAGTTACAGTACGATAGTTTAAAAAAAAAAAATTACAAACTTACTTTTAGAAGGAGCTGGGTGTCAGAATCTCCTTGCTGCAGTAAATGCTCTTCTGGCTTGTTTGCTTCACTCTGATTTGCTGTGCCTTTTTCTACATCTGGAACCTCTTTCTTACCATGTGCTCTTCCCAAATTTGGCTTAGCTTTTTGGAATTTCCTTCTTATCGTTTGTGCTGGACTGGGAACATATGGTTTATTTTCATGTCTAGAATGAAGTACAAATCATATTGAAGAATAAAATCAGAATTCCTTGATGTAACAGCTGTTAAATCAAACAATTTTGGATAGAAACCAATTCTATATTCAAAAGGCTATAAAACCAAGCATGTAAAACAAAACTACACATTGCTGATAAGAAAGGAAAAACATAAAAGCTTTAAAGCTTTCATTTTCTGTATGGCCCGGGGAATATTACAATAATATTAGTCTTTTTTTCATTCATTGATTCTAGTATGCAATTTTATGCTACTTCAAAAGTAATATTAAAAGAAATAACTAGATATCAAAAAAATGTCAGTAGCTGAAGATGGATTTCATAATGGCACTTTAAACAAATGCCTTCACTGGTTTCCAAAGTATGAACAAATATACAATAGCTATAACCACCTTGGTCCTTCTGGATTAAGAGCAGGCTTGAGGGCTAAAATCTATTCTCCTACTACATGCCTGAAAGATCATTGAAAAGGGTTTATTGACAGCCAATGTCGTAAGGCTTTCAGTATAACCCATTCGTATCTGTCAAATCAGACAAAGACAAGGTTTTAACAGTCAATAGAGCAGCCACATCTCCCAAGGCAACCCAAATAGCTATCTTAAGGTTTCCTGGAAAATATTTAAGTAACTGACTAGGATCCAAATTAAGAAGTTTAGAAACTAACATAAACCTGGATTTTTATAAAGAATGATGGGGTATATAAGTACCTATAATGAGTCCTCTGAAAGATCTATATTAAAAACTAATCATTAAGTAATATTTCTAAATAAATTAGCTAGAAGAGAAAGTAGTTCACACATATCCAAATGTACCAACCTTACTAAGCTCTGGCAGTGAAACATCAAGGAGGCTTGAAGGAATTTCTAACGACGTTAGGATGTTGGCTAATATGTGTCAGTGTTGGCTACTGTACTTGGGAAAACATATTTAACTTAAGTACAAGCTATTTACAATCAAGTGTGATTATGCAAAGCTATTTAAGAATAAAATATACATAAGCCCAATGTGCTGAGGTCAAAATGGATACAGAAGTCTGGACATAAGAATAAGCTAATCTAAAAACTATACAGAGATAGATACTCTTAGTTACAGCACAGCTAACAGCTGGAATAAATGTCAAGAACTAAAAAAGATTAAAAAGGTGGGAGGTGATGGATTTCCACCTAAGAAATGTAAAATTAGATCTTTCTCATTAAGAAATCCAAAGGCTAAGCATAGAACAATTTGAAATATATTAATAAATCTTTCAGGAAACACTGCCTATATAAATGAAGGAATATAATAGTCTTAAGTCATAAATCCTAAAAACTAAACTGCCAATGTTACTTCAGGTAAGTCATTTGAATCCTCCAGGTCTATTTAGTCAATTATAAATGAGAACATTAGGAGCAGCTGACCTCAAAAGGTTGTTAGTATTTTAAAGGCTTTAGGGTAAAAATCAAAATGCTTACAATAGCCCTACATAACCTATCTTTCTTCACCCTCAGCCTTTACCTCCCATACATCTACCGTTCATCTTCTCTGTCCCACATTGGCCTCTTTACTACTCCTCAAGCAAGCCAGGCATACTATTGCCTTGGTGTTTTTTAATTATTATTCCCTCTTCCTGGACATCTGCTTGACATGCTCCTTCCTTTCTTTAAAGTCTTTTCTCCAATGGTACCCTCAATGAAGCATTCTCTGGTCACTGCAAATTAAAAATTGAATCCCCAATCATGATACTCTCTACTTCCCCCCACTTTACTTCTCTCTACTCGTTTATTCAACTTATTTCTTTCTCATTTATAATCGTGTCCCCACAATGAGAATATAACCTCCACAATAACAGGATTTTGTTCATTCCTATATTATCAGCACCTAGAACAATGATGCCCAGCACAAAGGAGGCACTAAAATGCTTGTGGAATAAATGAATGTACAAAGTTCTTTTCAGTGGCAAATTCTATACTTCTATAAGACCAAAAAAGGATTAAATTATACATGAAAAATAACCTAAAATTACTAATTAGGAGAAGTCAATGATGTAAACAGGTTCGTCTTTAACAAATTAAATTGCCATCTGAGTTATATTTAGCTTGCACTGGTTTTGAGCCTGGGGCCTCGTCAAGCATAACTCACACGTCTCTTTCCCTTGGGAGCTGCACGTCGCACAGGCAACTCTCACTGCCCTGCTGCAGCATACATGTTACGTGATGGTGGCCCCCTGGGCAAAACCCTGCAGTTGGTTCGTGAAAATCTTACTTGTTCATGTTCTTATTGTTACAATTAATATTAACAATTTAACTGCATATAACTCACAAATAGAAAACAATAAAAAATAACAAATTTTTCAGTAAATTAGAAATGACTGTTTTGTTTTTGAAGTTTTGTATTCTATTTTCATAATAAAACACTGCGGCCCCAAGGAAAAAATTTTTTTTCTAGTGTGGCAGTCAACGTGTTAATGTTTGGAGAAAGTGTTCCCTAGCATTATCAGAGATTACTTACTCCACGAGATCAATCATCAATTTAATCCAATATAGTCTCCGTACTATAAGTGTATTTGCAATGCACTTTATTGAAAAACATTTCTCAACACCAATCATGTCAGTTAAGCATTCAGTTTTAAAAAACAAAGAAATGGCTTGGTAAGGGAACTTGAAATTAATGTAAACTAAAAATTGGCCTTAATCTAGAAATGAAGGCAATATCAAAAGGCTTTTCAATGCACAGCAATGGAAACAATAAAGTAAAAAGACAAACTATATAACGGGAGAAAATATTTGCAAACTATCCATCTGACAAAGGATTAATGAGAATATATAAGGAACTCAAACAATAGCAAAAAAAAAATTCTGATTAAAAATGGGCAAAAGACTTGAATAGGCATTTCTCAAATGAAGGCATACAAATAGTCAACAAGTATATGAATACATGCTCAACGTCATTAATCAGGCAATGCAAATAAAAACCAACTGAGATTATCATCTCAATCCAGTTAAAATGGCTATTATCCAAACGACAAAAAATAACAAATACTGGGAAGGGTAGAGTGGCTCACGCCTGTAATCCCAGCACTTTGGAGGCTGAGGCAGAGAATCGCTTGAGGCCAAGCATTCCAGAACAGCCTAGGCAACACAGCGAGACCTCGTCTCTACAAAAAAGAAAAATAATAAATATTGGCAAGGATGTGAAGAGAGGGGAATGCTTGTACGCTGTTGGTGGGAATGTAAAGTAGTACAGTCATCATGAAAAACAGTATAGAGGTTCCTCAAAAAACTAAAAATAGAACTATCATAGGATCCACCAATCCCCAATGTTAGGTATATATCCAAAAGAAAGGAAATCAGTATATCAAAAAGACTGTGGTCCCCAACCCCTGGGCCTTGCACTGGTACAAATCAGCGGCATGTTAGGGACTGGGCCACAGAGTTCTGCAGGTGTCCACTCCACACCCCCAACACACACCCCCGTTGTCTGGGGAAAAATTATCTTCCATGAAGTTGGTCCCTAGTGCCAAAAATGTTGGGGACTCTGGAACAGATATCTTCACTTCCAAGTTTATTGTAGCACTATTCACAATAGACAAGATATGGAATCAACCTAAGTGTCCATCAACAGAAAATAAAGAAAATGTGGTGTGTGTATGTGTGTATGTATATATGCATATAACATAAAATATTATTCAGCCATATAAAAGAATGAAATCCTGTCATTCACAGCAACATGGATGGAGCTGGAGGTCATTATGTTAAGCGAAATAAGCCAGGCACAGAAAGACAAATACGATGTGTTCTCACTCATATGTGGAAGCTAAAAAAGTGGATCTCATCTACAGAGTAGAATGATGCTTACCAAAGGCTGGGAAGAGGTGTGAGGAAGAATGATGAGAAGTTGGTTAATGGGTACAAAAATGCAGTTAGATAGAAGGAATATGTTCTAATATTCAATAGTACGGTATGAAAATTATAATTGACAATAATTTATTGTATATTTCGAAATAGGCAGAAGAGTTGTAATGTTCTCAACGAAAAGAAAATATAAATGTTTGAGGTGACGGGTATCCCAGTTAGCCTGATTTAATCATTACACATTGCAAGAATGTATCAAAATATCACATGTAATCCAAAAATATGTACAACTATTATATATCAATTAAAAATGTTTAAAAGGCTTTTCAAGACCAAAACAAAGGAAACAAAAGAAATCCACATTTAGAAGAAAAAAAAAGCTTCACTTTAGAAACCTCTCTAAATGAAAGCAAATTATTTAAAGCCATCTAAAATCCATTGTACCACATGTTCAGACAGATGATGTAACAGCCCAAATTCTATGGCTTCACTTAACCAGAGAGAGCAAAAAAAAGGATACTATAATATTTTTGGCATTTCCTCAAAAAGCTAATGTCATTCTGTATAATAAAAGGAAGCTGGAATATTCAAAGTAAACTCATAAGTGCTGAAGACATTCTAAAGGAAAAGTAATAAATACTTCACTAAAACATGTTCTACTTACAAAGATAGGAAATTAGATGTACCATGAATTATATACAGAAAGGAAAGGTGTTTTTAACTAAAGAAACACATCTTGCTTTAGTATCAATAATAATAAAGCATCATACGTCTCAGTGGTGGATAATAAAAAAATAATAAAGCAGATTTCAAGTAATAAAAGTGGTAATGGCAAAATTTCTTCACTCGACTAGCTCACCTCATTTAAAAGATATCATTCTTACTATGTGGCTTGGATGTATTACCTCTAAAAATAGCATATATTAAGTACTTCATATCACTTCCTATTTATGAGTTTTAGTCAGTAGCAACAAATTTCTAAACAAGATACAAATAACTTAAGAACTTTTGTCTAACTATAATCACTTACTTTTAATACCAAAAATAAGCATGCTTTCCAAACTTTTCAGAGAAATTACAAATTAAGAGGATGTCAGCTATGCAATTCTTGTAGTATTTCAGAAGCAGATTTGAAATACTCTAGTTGCATAATTATTACTTTATCCTTTCATAAAATTTTCAGCACGCAAAATTACATAAAATTGATTATACAAAAATTCAACCTCTATCTTTGAAAAGTTTTATGCTTTTTCATTAATAGCAAACTCACCTCATTTTTTCATCTGAAACATTTATTTTGTTATCATGAAAGTTTTCTATATGAACCACATGACTTCGATTTTCATACATTCCACACTCTGAAACTTCGGAAGAGATAACTCCAACTTCAGTTCCAATTTGAGAATTTGGCTGAAAAAACAAAAATCACAATAGTGTAGTTTTTTTTTTTTTAATAGCAAAACATACCTCCTAAAATATTTTAATCATTAATATATTTTGTGCTTTAAAATTAGGATTCAGATTGGGGCCGGCACGGAGGCTCACGCCTGTAATCCTACCACTCTTAGAGGCTGAGGCGGGAGGATCACTTGAGGTGAGGAGTTCAAGATCAGCCTGAGAAAGAGTGAGACCCCATCTCCACCAAAAATGGAAAAAATCAGCTGGGTGTGGTGGCTTGTGCCTGTAGTCCAGGCTACTGCGGGGGGTTGGGGGACTGAAGCAGGAGGATCACTCAAGCCCAGGAGTTTGAGGTTGCAGTGAGCTATGATGATGCCACTGCACTCCAGCCTGGGTAACAGAGCAAGACTCTGTCTGAAAAAAAAAAGAAGATTCAGACTGCGTATATAACAGTCATGTTCCGCTGCCAAAACAAGAATGCCTAGCTCAGAGAGAACGTTTCAAAGATTATTGCAGTAATATGCTTATAAAATGTTTTAAAAGCTACAATAGCCATCTGCTGTGAATTAAAAAATAAAAAATAGTTGGGCTTGGTGGCTCACACCTGCAACCCCAGCAACTTGGGAGGCTGAGGTAGAGTTTGAGACAAGACTGGGCAAAACAGTGAGACCCCCAACTGTAAAAAAAAAAAAAAAAGAAGAAGAAGAAGAAAAATGATCAAACCACTGCACTCCAGCTTAGGTGAGACACTGTCTCTAAAATAATAATAATAATAGTAATTAGTAATACTAAGTTTAATATTTTTTAAAAAAAAAACTTTTTGGTTGAAACAAGGATTGCAATCACTTTAAATCTAAATTTTTGTCTTGGTAGGCTGAAAAAAGGACAGAAAAATAAGAACTACCTAAAATGGACATTTTTAGGCATTATACTACTTAGACTTTTTTCCTAGTATCAAAAGATCCATCAATAAAAAACTGGTTAAATGGTCATTCAAAACAGTATAATGTTATGCAGCAAACTATGCACCTTCATCATATCTCCTGATAGAGAAAGCCACTTCCCCAAGTATTGAGTAACAGAAAGGTGCAAAATAACATGTATACAATGATTTTATTGTTTAAATTTACATGTGTGTGCCCATATAGGTGCATGGAAATAGATCCAGTAAGACATGTCAAAGGTTTTCAGCAGTTATCTCAGGGCAGAGAGATTTGGGGTATTTATTATATCATTTTGTAGTAATTGAATATTTCACAATTAATAGCTTTATTAGTTAAAAAAAAATCTATTTTAACTTTTTAAAAAATATCCAGAATAGTAAATCTGAAACAAAACTGGATACTGTATTCATTGTGCAGAATAAGTATCAAATACCTATATTCTGATCCAAATCTGAGCTATATCATCTGATATTTTAATATGTATTTAAAAGGCTCAATTTAATTACATAATGAGAACTCACCATAGTCAGGACTTTGTTTTTAATTTCATCTTTTTGTACTATTGTTCTTTCTTGCTTAATTATGCCTTTGGTTTCACCTTTTCCTACCATTTGCCTCTGTCCAGCCTTTCTTACATTTGGTCTGGGTCTCTGAAGTCGGCCCCTTATTGGTTGAGCACTTTGGATAACACATTCCTTCATTTCTTGTTGGAAAGTGCTTATATTATGAGTCCTAGAAAAGGGAACAGGGAGAAAGAGAGGGAGCTTGACTATAAAAAGTTGAAAACTGCTATAAAAATATAAAATTTGAATCTCTAATAAACTCTCTATAAAAATTTTTGTACCACTGAAAGAAAATTACATTCTGGTCATAAATGTATTTTATTTTATATAAGAAATTAGTTATTTTAATTCTCAAAAGGTAATAAACTTTTATTATGTACCTAGAGTAGCCAAATCTATAGACAGAAAGTAGAATGGTGATTGCCAGGAACTGGAAGAAGAGGAGAATGGAGAATTAATATTTAATAGGTACAGAGTTTCAGTTTGAAACTGAAACCATCTCCAAACCTCTGGAGATGGATAGTAGTGGTGATTGTACTACGACGTAAATGTACTTAATGCTACTGGACTGTACCTTAAAAGGGTTAAAATCTTAAATTTTATGTATGTATTTTATCAATTTTTGAAAAGGTAATGAATATACAGCTTATATACATACAGGTTAAGTATCCCTTATGCATAACGCTTAGGACCAGAAGTGTTTCCAATTTTAGATTTCTTTTCAAATTTTGGAATATTTGCATTTATACTTACTGGTTGAGTATCTCTAATTTGAAAATCTGAAATGTTCCAATGAGCAGTTTCTTTGTGTGTCATGTCAGCTCTCAAAAAGTTTTGACTTTCGGAACATTAGATATTCAGATTAGGGATGCTCAACCTGTATTTTTTTTTAACACATCGCTCTGTATAGTATCTTAAGCAGCTAACAATGAAGATAAACAGAGGCAAGCATTAAAAGTTATTGGATTCAATCTGATTGTCTATTCTAAGCAGTCTGCCATATCAGTAAAATTAAATCAAGTATTCTTTATATTCACTTTTAAAATACATTAACATATCTTAATTTAAAAAATGAAAAAATATTTGAAAGAAGTCTCTCTCTTATTTTAGATTTCCAAAGAAATATCACTGTTTACCCCATAGAAACAACTAAATCATTTTCCTTGGCTTGTGTTGACTGAGCCGCCTCTTTAAGTTCACAAGGATTTGAAGGTGAAAGGTCCTTTTCTGTCTGTGTACATGATAATATCATAGCCTCCTTCTCCTTGTAACCTGGTTTTTCTTTTTCTCTTGATGTCATTAGGGAAGGATCATCCTAGAAAGCAGAAAAAAACAATTTCATTCAGGGTTGGTAAAAAGTATAGGGAAATAAGAACTTTCATATACTATTAAAAGAATAAATAGCTACAGTCTTTGTAGAGGACAAATAGGGTAATATCTATCAATATTTGAAATTTCCAGCAATTCCACTTCTAGAAACTTATAAAGATACTCAAACAAATATCTAGAAAGGCATGTACAAAGATATTTATTGTAGCAATTTAAGAGCTTCCCCCCTCAACAAAAGAAAATATAAACAAAAAGTTAGAAATAAAACAAAGCAGTAAGGGACTGAATAAATAAATTTTAATTTATTTACAATGTGATAGTATACAGCCATTTAAAGGAATATAAGTTTATTTGTACTGATCCAAAAAAGATGTTCACAATACTGTGTTAAGTGGAAAAATCATAATACTGTGTTAAGTGGAAAAATCAGAAGGCAAGTAATGATGCCATTTTTGGAAAATAATAAAAAAAACTTGCACATTTTATGATTTTAAAAATAAGTATCTACACAAAAAAAGTCTACATGGATATATTCAGAATTGCTATATGATTTAATTTGGGAAGGAGGGACGGAACATTATAAAGAACTTTCAATTTTAAGGATACATTTTTTCCAAATTGAAATTTTTATAATCAGAAAATATAACAGTGATTTATCTTTTATATAAGGTTAGACGTACAAATGTTGATGCACAGTAAAAGAACTATGCTATTTTAAGATGTCAAATAAGAATTTTAACTTCAGAAAGTACTTTTACGTGGAAAACACATAATTTATGAGTATTAAGATTTTACATCAAAGTTTTCGATGTCATATGAATTTTAATCCGTTATGAACCAAGTTGATGAAATTAACAAAATATCTCCTTTAACTCACATCAAGCTTTTAAGTTTTCACTTCACCTTCACAACAGACTGAAATAAATGACTATTATTGCCATTTTTCTTATGAAGACACTTGTTATATCATTTGGCTATTGTCACATAGCCGGAACTTAAACTAGAGCCCAGACCTCCTAAATGCTTTCCTGTGACACTTGTCCATCATCAGATATCTGAGATTATTACAGAAACTATATGGAACAATGAGGCACATTAAACACAGGAACCGTATCACCCATGGTAAAAGTTACATAAAGAAAATACGTGTAAAATTTTAATCCAGATATTTTTAGTAATCATGACAATGGAAAAAAACTGCACATAAGAATCTACATCTTACATATCACTCACATGTTGAGAAGGGAGAGTATCAGCTTGTTCACTGCTCTGCTGTGTCACTATAGTCTCCATTGTATCAGTTTCTGATTTCTTCCCAGATACATATTTTTCTGCTTCGGTAGTCTCTCTCTTTAAAGCTGCTCTTGTTAAGTTTGGTCTTGGTCTTTTGAATCGACTTCTCATAAAAGGTGCTGGTTTAACTTCAAGTGGCTTCTGTTCTTGAGGAAGAGATTTGCTTTTGGAACAAGGATTATCAAACTTTAGAATGAACTGGAGGTGCAGTGAGAATGATGGAGTCTTATTAGGACAAGATTAAACATTTAATTCTAATTCTTTTTTTTTTTTTTTTTTTTGAGATAGGCTCTCACTCTGTTGCCTGGGCTAGAGTACAGTGGCATCATCAGAGCTCACAGCGACCTCGAACTCCTGGGCTCCAGTAACCCTCCTGCCTCAGCCTCCCAAGTAGCTGAGACTACAGGCGCACGCCACCACACCCAGCCAATTTTTTCTATTTTTAGTAGAGATGGGGTCTTGCTCTTGCTCAGGCTGGTCTCAAACTCCTGGCCTCAAGCAATCCTGCTACCTGGCCTCCCAGAGTGCTAGGATTACAGGCGTGAGCCACATGTCGGCCTGAATTCTAATACTTAACAAGAAAACAAAATTAACTACTTGGTAAATCCTGAAAAACATGAGTAGCACAATCCAGGTATAAGCCAAGGAACTATATCACCTTTGCATGAAGAAAACACAAGTATTTCAAAACTGTGCTAATTTAGGAGTATTACATAAAATTTTTCATGTGTTAGTAATTTTCACAATCAACTGTGAGAATGACCTCAATCCTCTCTCCCAGTCTTCCCAAAACTGTCTTAAAATCCCTATCTATATTTTATGCCTTGAAACCTTACTTAGTTTAAAATAATCGGCAAATATAACTCTATAAGCTTTTTCCTTAAAAGCATACTTTACCTTAAATTAACATCTGAAAACTGCTCTGGGACATCTGGAAGTCGCATCCCCAGGTCTTCTGTTTTATCAAATTCAGAAGTCTGTGAAGAAGTCTTGAAGGGACTTGGTACTTTCTTTTCAGAATTTCTTTTTTCTTCTACAGATGTATGCATCACTGATAGTACTTCACTGCTAATATTCTGGAGGAATAGTCACAGAAAACCAGCACATATGAAGACTACTTAAATATTTCATGTATTTCAAACAAAATAAAAGCCTATATTCTAAACATTTTCCTTTAAAAATTTAGAAATCCATTTTCAATTTTTAAATAAATGACTTACAAATGTTAAAACCTAGAATCCAGGAAACTCTTTCTTTTATATTGTATATTATGACTTTCCCAAACCACAAATGCCATTTCCTATTAGAAAAAAGTCCTAGAAAATGTTACAATAGCATGAACTTCAAATAACTGGAAATGCTTAATGAAACGAACTTTTAGGAGTGGGGCAGGAAATAAAAAGAGAAACAGATACAGATGAGGCCAAAAGAAATAATTCCAATGCATGTTCATACTAAGGTTAGTACAAATTCAGTCCAATTTCCTACACTCCTTTTACCTAAAAGAGTTACTTCAAACTGACATTGAGAATGGTAACTCCTCAGACCAGACACAGTGGCTCACACCTGTAAACCTAGCACTTTGGGAGGCTGAGGCAGGAGGATGGTTTAAGGTTAGGAGCTTGAGACCAGCCTGAACAAGAGAGACTTTGTCTCTACAAAAAAAACAGAGAATTAGACAGGTGTGGTGGTGTGTGCCTATAGTTCCAACTATTGGGGAGACTGAGGCAAGAGGATCACATGAGCCCAGGAGTATGAGGTTGCAGTGAGCTGTGACAATGCAACTACACTCTAGCCCGGGTGACAGAGTGAGACTCTGTCTCAAAAAAGAAAAAGAACAGTAACTTCTGATCTTTTTATAGTTCATAAGCCTAATGACTGGGTTTTTACACTGCTGTATGAGATGTACCTCTCTCAAACCTTGTTACAATGTTGGCACATTAATCCGTCCGACTTGGAAAAGGAAAAAAACAAAAGAATTTTTTCCACAACTGCAAATTTTAAAAAGTTAAAAAAAAAAAAAAAAAGAAAGAATAGGCTGGGCCCAGTGGCTCACATCTGTAATCCTAGCACTCTGGGAGGCCGAGGTGGGAGGACTGCATGAGGTCAGGAGTTTGAGACCAGCCTGAGCAAGAGCGAGACCCCAGTCTCTACTAAACGTAGAAAGAAATCAGCTGGACAACTAAAAATATATAGAAAAAATTAGCGGGGCATGGTGGGGCATGCCTGTAGTCCCAGCTATTCGGGAGGCTGAGGCAGGAGGATTGCTTGAGCCTAGGAGTTTGAGGTTGCTCTGAGCTAGGCTGACACCACAGCACTCTAGCCCAGGAAACAGAGCAAGACTCTGTCTCCAAAAATAAATAAATAAAAATAAAAATAAATAAATAGTAGTTTCTTCAAGGCCCTGAAACATAAAAATTTAGGGCTAGAAAAAACCTCACACTTTTAGAGATTGTAAGTGTTTTTGGACTTAATGGCAGGCAATAACATGGAATTACTTGGGTAACTTTTCTCCGAAAAATATTCAAAAAATGTTTTACATGACAGAAAAACACATACTTTTATATCTAGTGAAGGCGTAGGGCTGCAGTCACCACTCCTGCTCTGCATTAAATTTGTCTCAGTTTGTCTTGAGATACCAGCTTCTTCTCGTTCATTTTCTCTTGGAGAAATGTCTATTTTTCCAGTTTTTTCCAAATCTGCCACCATTTCCTTATTAACACAGATCTCTTCAGATCCTCTCTCCCCCAAGGAAATTTCTCTTCCAGTTTCTTCCAAATCTGCCTCCATTTCTTCAACGGCAGTCATCCTTCCTGATGGCGTCTCCATCATGGAAATGTTTCTTTTTCCAGTTTCCTTCAAATCCATCTCCCGCTCCCCTACAGCACCGACCTCCACTATTACCTCTTCCCTTTGGGAAATTTCTCCTCCAATTTCTTTCAAATGTGCTTCCATTTCACCTACAGTTTTGACCTCCTCTGGGGCCTTTACCCATGCAGCTATTTCTCTTCTTTTAGTTTCTTCCAAATTTCTCTCTCTTTCTTCAGTGACATCAATCATCTCTGGTATCATCTCTCTTGTGGGCATCTCTCTTCCAGTTTCTTTCAAACCTGTTTCCGTTTCACATATAGGTTTGGCCTCCGTGCGGCCATTTTCTTGTGGGAAGATTTCTCTTCTTCCAGTTTCTTCCAAATCTGTGTCTATTTCCTCAGTGGCGTCAATCACCTCTGGTATCTTCTCCCTTGGAGAAATCTCTCTTCCAGTTACTTTCAAACCTGTCTCCATTTCCATGATGACATCAATCACTTCTGGTATCTTCTCCCTGGAAGAAATGTCTCTTCTTTCAGTTTCTTTTAACCCTGACTCCATTTCCTTAACAGTATTAATCTCCACTAGTCCCATTTCCCTTGGTGAGGTGTCTAGTCTTACAGTTTCTCTCAAAGCTGCTGTCGTTTCCCCAGAGACAAGAATCTCCTCTGGTACCTCCTCCTTTGAGGAAATTTCTGTTCTTTTAGTTCCTCTTCCTATGTTTGGCTTTGGTTTCTGAAATGGAGGCTTTAGAACTGGGACTTGTTTGAGTATAGGTGCTTTCTTATCCTCTCGAATGCTGTAAAAAAAAGACACACAATCAAGTTTCAAACCAGACTGCCAGCTGGAGATGATGGTTGAAAATTACAAGAGAAATACTAGAAACTCTAAAATTAAAGAACATTAAGGAAGCCCTAGGAATCATTGAGTAAAATTTTAAAATTAAGAGAAAGAAAAAAAAATTCCATTTTTTGAAATTATAGTAAAAATATTACAAAATTAAATATATCTACTTCTGTACAGACAGACATATGTAGAGATAACTATTAATAAGGTCAATCAGTGTAGAAATAGAAACTTTTTGGCTCAAAATAGTCACTTGTCAATTGTCCACGCCACAGTAAGCAAATACTGGCTGGGAAACACTCTTCAGTCCTCTACATTGGAGGTACATCAAGGTGTTTCTGCTATTTTTACCTCTTTGCCCCTAGTATCTTTTACCCAGACACATAATTTGCCATAACAGACCTGACCATCTCAAATAGCTGGATAAAAGTATGATCTGAATATGATGAAGTCTTATGACTAAGAACTAGGTCTGCCCTTCCCACTTTTTAAAAACAATTAAAAATGAGATTTGCTATACAGGTATTTCTCTGTTTGTGACTTTCATAATACAAACTGGGAATAAAAGAACAGATTAAATATATAACATTTTGCTTAATGCTATTGGGCATAAAATCACTATCCAGAATAAGCACCTGGCTCTTCAAAAAAGCAGCAGGACTCTTTGCTTTGCATTCAGTTAACGATAATAGGTAGTAAAATCAACAAAAATATAAAAATGAATGAATGAACTCTTAATGACTGATTAGGAAAGGTTATTAATTTTGGGCGAAAGCTACGTCAAATGAAACACTAGACTTATTCAGCCAAGTCTGGCTGAACAGGTATACAATCATATAATTAATAGCTTTACACAAAGATTTACTAGAAAACATACTACTGTTTGCTTGAACTTCACTAGGTCGTAGCTTATCTTTTGTCACTGAAATAACTCTTTTTTTTTTATTGACAGGGTCTCACTCTGTCACCCAGGCTGAAGTGCAATGGCATCACCATAACTCACTGCAGCCTCGAACTCCTAGGCTCAAACGATTCTCCTGCCTCAGCCTCCTGAATAGCAGGGACTATACGGCACACGCCACCACAACCAGCTAATTTTCCTATTTTTTTTTATAGAGATGGTGTCTTGCTCTTGGTCAGGCTCATCTCGAACTCTGGGCCTTAAGCAATCCTCCTACCTTGGCCTTTTAAAGTGCTAGGATTATAGGTGTGAGCTGTCACATCCAGCTGAAATAACTTTTTTATAATGCAATTTTTGATAACACAAGGCAGGTCCTTAGGAACAAGACCACTTTTCAAATTGCATCTGTTTATATCTATCATTAACTTTAGTAACTCATAACATTAAATGCAAAATTAATAGCCATCAATAAAGGAAATTTAATTTGATTTGTCTTGCATGCATTTCATTCCATTCTTTCATTTATGATACTTTCCGTCTTTATCCAGAAACATCCAGCGTTTAGCAAGGTTACTGTGCTAGCAATCTTGATTTGGGTATCACAGGAAAAGATAAACTATAAAGCCACATTTTGAAAACTGGCATATTCTTTACACATGTAAATGCTTTAGGCAAAGGCTTTACTAATAATTTAATTACTTTAGTATCAGTTCAGATTATAAGATACAAATATGCAATGTCATGTTCTATGGGCTTAAATTGTTTCTAAGTAACAGAAAGACTTTAATAAGCTTTTTTTATGGATAAAAATAAACAAACATCACACCTCCTAGAGTTCATGAACAATAAGACACCAAATATTTCTAAGCACCTATTATAGGCCAAGAAGGCACGTGCTAAGAACTGAGGATACAATGGTGAACAAGACAGACTTTGTCTCATAGAGCTTATATCAGGTGCATAATTAACTGAAGGGCAGTATTTGAGATTGGAAATCAGACATATAGTTGAAATAGATTACTCCTCAACGTAGAACATATAGTGGAGCCACAAATTCTCTCCTCAGATCACAAAATTTAAAGAGAAAAGCAATGAAAGAAAGATGCTCAAAACTGGAGAAAATAAGAGAAGGAATGGGCACAAAACTATAGATCTGCTTCAAGGTCTACAAATGTGTTTTGCTAAAATAGAATTTAAGAATTTACAACATACTTATAAACCTCCATAAGATAAATCACCAATCATGACACAAATCTCAAAATATTTATTTTTTTATACTTTTTTTTTTACATATCATGCCTTTACTCCATTTTAAGTGTACAATTAAATGATTATTAATAAATTTACCAAGTTGTACAGCTAAACACATAAATCAATTTTAGAGGATTTCCTTCAAAATATTTATATGAAGTGGATGGGATGCAAAAATTAGCCTAGACAATTAAGTTTCAAAGAAATATTCACTAATTTGTCTAATAAAATAGAATTTTTAATGAATTCTTCATTGGAGAAACTATCCTTGCCTATTATTTCTTTCTTTTACATAGCATCTTAAACAGGCCAAAGCATTTGGAATAGAGGCGGGAGAAAACTGCCTATTAGATATAGACATATGATTTGATAAAACACAGAATCTTAGAATTGTTTTTAAGGATCCTGGAGATTCAAAGGCCAGAGAGGTCACATGACAAAGCAGGAAGGACACTGCTGCTGTGCCCTGATCTTGGAAAGGAAAGTTGAGATGAGACTGAATATTAGTTATAAACAACATTCACCAGAGTAAATGTTGTAACGAGAGTAAATGTCACCAGAGTAAATAAACAACATATAAGCAGAATTATAAAACTCAGAGGCCACTAACGGAAAATAATTTTCTTCTGAGCCACATTAAGTAATAATTAGAATCTGGCTTAAACTGAAAAAATATAAATAAAAAAACCAATTAGTCAGCTACCTGTAATTAAAACCTACATCAGAGATGTTTAAGAAGTAATGTAAGGCCGGGCGTGGTGGCTCACGCCTGTAATCCTAGCACTCTGGGAGGCTGAGGCGGGAGGATTGTTTGAGCTCAGGAGTTCCAGACCAGCCTGAGCAAGAACGAGACCCCATCTCTACTAAAAATAGAAAGAAATTAGCCAGACAACTAAAAATATATATAAAAAATTAGCCGGGCATGGTGGCACATGCCTGTAGTCCCAGCTACTCGGGAGGCTGAGGCAGGAAGACCGCTTGAGCCCGGGAGTTTGAGGTTGCTGTGAGCTAGGCTGAGCAAGACTCTGTCTCAACAAAAAAAGAAAAAAAAGAAAGAAAAGAATCGTGTAAAAAGGAATACAGGAATTTAATAAAAACCAATAAAGTAGTTCAAGAAACCAAACTTTCACTCTCAGGTCAGGTACTATTTAAACAGGCTAACACAGCTGTAAGAATAGAATATGCCAACCTTTAAATGTAAAGATTGGTAAAATATTAATTGTTGAAACTGGATTGTGGGTATGTGGGAGTCCATTACTATACTTTTAGACACAATTAATATTCCCAAAACAAAATTTTTAAAAATATTAATAATTCCATCAATCTGGTGTGGTACCTTTTGAAGAGGAAATAAAATATGAAAGGTTGTGGCTATGAGAAGTATGGATTTGTATGTGCGGGTTTTAAATAAAATAGGAATCTTAAATAAAGGCAATATGTGATCAATCCAATTCTAAGGAAACAAACTTTGAAAAAGTAAGTAGCATTTTCACATTTGAACATAAATATAAAATTTAATATGCATGGTAAGTGATGACATTATTCATATTAACTCGGATTTTAATTTATGATGAGTAGCTTTTCTCAAACCATCCATAACTGAGAAATCAACATAAAGGCAAGGCTATGGCATAAACTTCCTTGAAAGGTGAAGTTAAAGCTTTTTATTTCGCTTTGTTTTTTGAGACAGTCTCACTCTGTCACCCTGGCTAGAGTGCAGTGGCATCATCATAGCTCACTGTGACCTCAAATTCCTGGGCTTAAGCGATCCTCCTGCCTCAGCCCCCCAGTAGCTGGGACTACAGGCATATGACAGGGTTTTTTCTTCTATTTTTAGTAGAGACAGGGTCTTGCTTTTGCTCAGGCTAGTCTCAAACTCAGGGCCTCAAGTGATCCTCCTGCCTTGGCCTCCCAAAGTGCTAGGATGACAGGTAAGAGCCACTGCGCCCAACCGAAGTTATGGTTTTAAACATTATATAACTTGATATACAGATAACAAATCCATCTAATTTGCTTTTACTTTAAAAAATTGATTTACCAGTTCTAAAACTTTATCCTAAATTCAAAGATTATATAATTAACAAAATGATGCTTACCTCAGACATTCATTAAGAACCTTGGGCTTATCTGGCTGTACATCTTGAAAAGAATCTTTTTTTGCAGGCTGTGTTGTGATGTCACCACATTCAAAATTTTTACACGACTGATCTTCCATTTGTTGGGGAGACTTGATAACAAGAAAACACAAAATTTTAACAGATTTCATTGAAAATTTTGTCCAATTTGAGTATAAGGAAAATGGTTAAAATGTCAAAATTATAAAATGATATTCAAAGCATGTTTTTATTGTTTTCTTTAGCCATCTTAGAAAATTTCATAAGCCACACCTTTACCATATCTCAAAGCCTTTATTCTTTTTCTCCCAATCAGAAAGCAAGTAATTGCTTCAGTCTGATGTGTTAGAATTACCCAATGGGGTCTATCTTTCTGAATTCTTCTGATTATTGTAATTACATTATAGACCATGGGATTTACAACAAATTCAAATCTCAAATCATGCCAACTTTTACCCTTACCATGAAAACTATGTAAATAATCTAAAATTCATGATCTTTAATCTTATAATTTCTAGTAGGGAGCTTTTAACATTTTATTCTGTTTAAGCCAATATGAAAATTCATTTATGTAGCTATCTGTTCAAAAGGGAAGGTTAATTCAAATATCTGCTAACTGACAAGGAAAAGCAAGTCCAAATATGAGGTAAGATAAAAGCAGATTATCTATAATGTAAATGCTCAAATTCTAAAACATTACAATTAGAAAGGCTGCTGGCTATGAGATTTATACCATAAATTTAATAAATGATGTGCACAAATCATGCAGCACTGCTGTTTTAATAAGGGAATGAAGAGATGATTATGTTAAGGCTTATGTAGTACTACTATAGCAAAACTATGGGGAGAAATCAGACTACTTACATCGCTATCAACACAGGATTCATTTTGATTCTTTTCTACATTGGCCCCAATTTTTTCCAGTGATGCAAAAATTTCTTTCCTTTCAGCAGCTTTACCAACATTTGGCTTTGGCCTTTGCAATCGGCCCCTTGTTACTCGTGCAGATCTGAGAGCCTTTGCTTGATCATCTTCCTGTATACTTTTTTTTTCACTCAGACTAGAACAACCACAAAAAAATAAAATTAATATTTATTCTGAAGTCACAAACTCACTGATTTTTAAGTATTCCATTCTCCCTGGTATGAATAAGTAAACAATATGGAATATAAAATAATTCACAAATGTCCTGAAGAGACATAATCCTGGAAGCCTGACTATAAAAAGTACTTTTAAATCAAATTTAATTATAACATTAGAAAAATTTACATCTGACAAAAGCATGTAGTACTATTCCTTATTAAAGATACTACTGTATAATCAAAACTCCAGGGGATTAGTACCAAATTATGGTGTAAATGGTATCCCCAGAATAGCCCAAAATCCAATGATCAGATTCACAGTAGAGTGAGGCCTGTTCTAGATCTCCATTTCAAATTAAATATTCCCTTTTGAAATCCTTGATACAAATAAAATTATCCAGGAACATATATCTTAACCCTTCATTTATTTAAAAAGACGTCTTGTTAATAAGTTGAGGGAGAAATGTAATTGCTAACTCAATGGATTCATCCATAATTTATATCTATACTATCGGGCACAGAGAACATTATTAAAATGTTTCAACACCATCTATAGTTGAAAATGGACTTAAAGTACACTAGTTGAAAATAAAATTCAGACATTATCAAGTAGAAAACAAGTTATTATAATCATTCCTAAGAGCTACTATTTTCATACTACCACTTAAATACTTACTTAGATACAGTCTTAGCTCCTGGGTTCTCTCTCTCTGTATTCTCCATTCCAGAAATGCCAAGTGTATTCACTTTATCCTTTTCCATGGGAGTCTGTGAATTTAATTGTTTACAGTTAATCTACCCACCATAAAAAATTTCAAACTGTATAATAAATGAATGGAAATTAAAACAATGGAATTTCATTTTTTTGTACTTCTAACTAGAAGAGACTTTCTAAAAATCCTAAATGTAGATGACCATATTATAAAACAGATAATCTCATGCATTACTAGAAGGCCTTTTGCCAACATGAATCAAGAGTCTTAAAAATGTTCATATTATCTGACCCAGTATTATCATTCTGAAGACTCTATTTTAAGAGAATTATTGGAAAAAAGATTTAACTACTACATGTTCACTGGAACATGTAAAATAGCAAACACTGTAAACAGACAAAATATCCAATAATGAATAACTGGTTGAATAAATTCAGTTACACCCCACTGATAGGACTATTATGAACTCACTAAAAACCATGCTTTCAAAAAATGTTAAATGACATGGAAAATATTTATGAAATGTTAAATATCAAAGAAGGATAAAAAGCTGAATTGATCCCACTACTCAGTGTTATAAAAGAAAACCTGAAAACAATGTATGTGAAAAGATCGGACCTATCTGGATAAAATTACAAGTAACTACAAAAATTACAAGTAATGTTTGTTTTAACTTTTACATGAATCTGTATTTTCTGTAATTCAATAAACTGTCCTATAAAAAGCAGGTCTTCAAGTTTTCACAGGAAACCTTCTCCCACCAAAAAAAGCCCTATTTAAAAAATTGCTTGCTTTCTCAGGTGACAATTTTTTTTTTTTTTTTTTTGATACAGAGTGTCACTCTGTTGCCTGGGGTGGGAGTGCTGTGGGTGGGAGTGCCATGGCGTCAGCCTAGCTCACAGCAACCTCAAACTCCTGGGCCCAAGCAATCCTCCTGCCTCAGTCTCCCGAGTAGCTGGGACTACAGGCATGCGCCACCGTGTCCGGCTAATTTTTTTTTTATAATTTGATGAGACTGACGCGCTGCCTGCTGCACTAAGAAGGCACTATTTTTTTTAATATAATTTTAGTTGGCCAGTTAATTTCTTTCTATTTTTAGTAGAGACGGGGTCTTGCTTTTGCTCAAGCTGGTTTCAAACTCCTGACTTTGAGCGATCCGCCTGCCTCCGCCTCCCAAAGTGCTAGGATTACAGGCGTGAGCCACCACAGCTGGCCTGGGGTTTTCCTTATCAAAGACAGGAGGATCACCTGAGCCCAGGAGTTTGAAGTTGCTGTGAGCTAGGCTAACACGGGGCTGGTAGGAGAGAAGTGGGCAGGGGCTCCATGCGTGCTCTAGCGCCACCGCGAGGTGGGCCTGCCTCCCCGTCCCCAAGGATGCTAGCTGGAGGGGTGGGGGAGGAGAGAGGCCTTTGTTTGTTCAGCAAGCAGCCTGCAGGTATTGGCTTCCTGGGCTGCTGTGCCCAGTGCCTGAAACCAGGTGGCTTACAGCAAAAGGAAAGGGATTGTCTCACAGTTCCCAAGGACAGAAGTCCGAAATCAAGGTGTTGGCAGGACCCTGCTGTCTCTCAAGGCACTAGAGGACAATGTGTGCCATGCCCTTCTCAGCTTCTGGTGTTGCCAGCAGCTCTTTGTGCACCTTGGTTGCAGACACATCAGCGTCTGCCTCCTTGCCCGCATGGCGTTCTTTCTGCGTGTCTGTGTCTTCACGCGGCGTTTTCCTCCTGTTAGAAGGACACCAGTCCATTGGATCAGGGCCCACCCTAGCGACCTCATCTTAACCTGATTTCATCTGCAAAGATCCTACTTCCAAATAAGGTCACTTCAAAGGTAGCGGGCATTAGGGCTCCCTGCATCTCTCTCTGGGGGACAGGCTGTGGTCAGTCCATGGTTGGGTTTGAGGAGTGACGGGGCTGCGGGCTTGTGTCCCTAGGTACACGGAAGGCTCAGGACTCTACCTCCACCTTCCCAGCTGGTGAGGTGGCCTGCAGCGGGCAGTAGCATGTGGCTCTGATTTCTGGCAGGGATAAAATTAGAAAGGAGGACTGGACTTTTAGAAATAAAAGAGACCCTAGGGACCACGTAAGCCACACATTTTACGGATGGGACACTGGGGTGGTTCCGAGCGGCGCTCTGTGTGCAGGTGGGCTGTGGGAGGGACGTCAACCGGAGGCTCTTGTTGGGGCCAGGGGCAGCCACTCAGTCCTGATCAGCCATAGACCTCCAGTTGCAGACAAGGCAGGCTTCACTCTGGGCCACCAATCAAATGCCTGAGTTTTTCCCAGTTGGATTTTTTGTCTGGGACATTCTGGAGGAGGAAGAGGTGGCATGCATGCCGAGCAAGGTGGCTGTTGCAGTTCTGACTTGTGGTCTCGCGGAGCCAGGCAGGCTGGCTCTCCCACGTTGCCCTCTTCCACTGGCTTTCCATGGTCCCAAATCAGGGAAATGTTTCCTGTGTTGGAGACTCCCTCCCCTTTTCCTTGCTGTTTGGTGAAGGTTGGATGGGTTTTGTTGGGGGTGCATGCGTCCCTGCATGTGCAAAGCCCGCTCTCCACGGCACCACGCTGCCTCCCGCTGCCGAATGGAATCTTGAGCATATTTTTTGTTCTCATGGCCAGAAATTGTCTTCCTTTTTTCCCAGGCCTCTTGGAATTAACATCAGCGTTCCTGCCAGACTTTGTGCCATGGAGCCTGCTCCATTCCTTAAATAGCTTATTCTCAGACAGTAACATCTTGGGGCCCTCCCTGCAGTTTACAGCCAAGGCCAGGGAGAGGGTGCTGCGTGGACGTCCATGGGCTGGAATACCAAGCAGCCAGAGGTCGCCACCAGTGGTTTCATCGGAGTTGGCGAGGAATTCTGCACTGTCCCGTACTGGCCTTTCCATTCACTCAAAAGCAGTTTCCTGAGCATCTGCTACGTGGCCAGCACCATGGTAGGCATGGCACAGAGCAGTGCTGAGCGAGAGAGAGGAAGCCCTGGGTGTTGTGCTTCGTGATGGGAAAGTGTCAGGAGCTGCAGGAACACAGAATTGGAAGCCAGGAGGGGACCTGGGGAAACCTGCTTCCTAGGAGCTCTGTTGGACAGGGAGGGGGCAGACAAGGAGGGTGCTGGGAATGTCAGGTTTTAGTCTGAAAATGTCAGTTCTTTTTTTTTTTTTTTTGAGACAGAGTCTCACTTTGTTGCCTGGACTAGAGTGCTGTGACATCAACCTAGCTCACAGCAACCTCAAACTCCTGGGCTCAAGCGATCCTCCTGCCTCAGCCTCCCGAGTAGCTGGGACTACAGGCATGTGCCACTATGCCCGGCTAATTTTTTTCTATATATTTTTAGTTGGCCAATTAATTTCTTTGGGTTTTTAGTACAGATGGGGTCTCGCTCTTGCTCAGGCTGGTTTCGAACTCCTGACCTTTGAGCGATCCACCCACCTCGGCCTCCCAGAGTGCTAGGATTACAGGCGTGAGCCACCGTGCCTAGCCTAAAACGTCAGTTCTTGACGCACTCGTGGCCCAAGAGTGACCAGACACGCCAAAGTAAGGCAAGCTCGAAAATGAGGTTTATGGAGGAGAGAAAGGTAGGATTATAGAGCAAGAGCAAGATACAGGTTTACAAAGCGTGATACATACGCCACAGATGACGAGTGGACCCACTGTCGCAACAAAGGGAGAGTGGAAGGAAGGGCATGAAAAGGGCCTGGTTATGGTCTGCGTCCTGTTTACAGTGCCCGGATTGGGACTTCCCTTGTGGTTCAGAGGACACCATGGAACCACTTTGATTGGACAGTTGGGAGTCACATGAACTGAGTCTTACCTACACATGCAGGTTTTTCTAGGTCAGTCTCCGGACTCTATGATACCCATGCTGCTGGGCACATGGGTTAGAAAGTCCTTCTTTTGCAGCTGGCACACTAAATTGATTGCCGATTTGTAGCGTATTCCCTCCTCCCAGGTATGGCAGTCAGGAGATTAGGCTGGGGTAGGACCAAGTTGGGGGCAACAGCACCCACTTTTGTCCCTAGGAGACCCAGAATCCCTCCCTATCCACCTAACAAGAAGACCTGGGGTAAGGAGGGAACTGGGGCAGGGCTGTGGTGGCCGGTGTCAGGGCCCACTGGACGACCAACTCCAGGAAGCAGAGGCTGTCTTGGGGGATCTCAGGTCCTGGTGGGGAGTCAATGATCAGAACACATTTGAGCAAATGAACTTTCTGGGGTTCTGTTTGTCTGCTGAGGCTATGGGGGAGCCACTGAAGGATTCCAGCTGTGGAGTAGCATGGTTAGCTTTGTGTTTTGGGAAGATCACGTAGGCTATGGTGGGGCAAGAGAGGGGTGGGCAGTCCGCCCGGGGAACAGGGAGAAGGATGCCAGCAGCAGAGCCGCCGTGGAGGCCCAGGTGAGCCAGGAGCATGGTCTGGTCTGGGGTGGTGGTCACAAGGCTCAAGGGATCAGTGTGAGCAACACATGGGACGTGACAGGACTTTGAGATATGTATGGGGTGTGGCAGTGGGGAGAGGAGGGAGGACGGGGTAAGCAGAATTTCTAAAATAGCCCCCCAAAGGTGGCCTGCCTGCCTGATCTCCAGAGCCCATGGGGATGCTGTGAATGTGTCGTGTTAGTTAGCACAGTGGACTTTAAGATGAAGAGACTGTCCTGGGTTGTCTCCATCAGCCCAGCGGAATCGCAGGAGTCCCTGTGAGCAGAGAGCTGTCTCTGGCTGGTGGCAGAGGGGGAGCCGGGGAGATCTGAAGCGCAAGAAGGATTTCACTGGTGCCGTGAGGATGGAGGGGTCACATGTGCAAGGACCAAGGAGCAGCCATGGGAGCTGAGGGCAGGAGGCACACACCCTAGTCCCACAGCCATAGGGAACTGAATCCTGCCAGCAGCAGAAGTGAGCCTGGAAGAGGGTCCCAGGCACCAGGTGAGCTAATGGCAGGTGATTTTTTATTTTTTAGCAGGTGAAACTTTGAGCCTTGCAAAATCCCAAGCAGAGAACCGAGCCATGCCATCCTGCCTTCTGCCCTCCAGACCTATGAGACCATAAGTGGGTGCTGTTCTCAGCCCCTGAGTGGGCGCTTGTTACAGCAGCAACAGGAAATGAACACACCAGATTTCGCGGTGTGGAGAATGAAGGTAGAGGGCCAGGGCAGGGCAGACTGCAGAGAAAAGAGGTGCAGGGGGACTTGGAAGGGACAGAAATGGTCCCTGCCTCATCAGGCTGTTGGGAGGACTGCGTGCATGTGCAGTAGGTGCTTAATAATGCTGGCCACTGTGGTCACAGCTGGAACCGGGGGAGACCTAGGCTGGAGATGAGACTCCGGGGGTCGCTGCAGAAGGGTCCCTGGCTCCGCGGCTAAGCCTGCCTGGAGGTGATTCCCTGAGCGTGGTGGGCCGGGAAGGCAGGTGGCATTGGTGCCGCCCGAGGTCCCAGGCAGGACTCCCCAGGCCCAGGGACAGGGGTCTATCCAGCGGCCCTCTTAGCCCACTCCGGCTCCTTTCCCTCGCCTGTACTCCCACCTTGTGGAGCAGCGTGGAATTACCGGCAGCCGCGCGTGGCCAGCTCTGCCTTACGGTTCTGTTTTTGTGTCCATTTCGTGACTGTGCTCAGTTCACAGCTGGCCTCTTGCTCTGCCTTTGGAGGGGACAGCGAGGTCATGGTCCTACCCCCAGAATGTGAGAACTGGAAGGGTCTTTAGGGCCTATTTTCCCCTCTTCTCCTGTTACAGGGGGAGTGTTGGGGCTGGCCCAGACCAGGGAGCAAGTCAGGCTCAGACGTGGGAGAACACAGGCCCCCCATTCATTTACGTCGCTCTGGCTTCCGGCGGGAGGTGTTCAGGGGCGGAGCCTGCGAGGAGGACCCACATCCTGCTGAGGAACCCAGTGCTGCGACTTTTCTGTCTACACCTTCCTCTCCTGCACGCGAGGAGGCAATGGCTGTTCTTTTTCTTCACGAGGGACAGGGAGGAGACCAGCCAGGCTAGAGTGGATGGGGCTGGGGAGACCTAGGTTGAGGATGGGGCTCGATAGACGAAGGGCCTGGGGGTCAGTCCACTCGATTTAGGTCAGCAGTCAGCAGATGCCTCTGTTAAGGGCCAGACATTAAATATTTCAGGTTCTGTGGGCTATGTGATCTGTGTTGCAACTATTCAGCTCTGCCGTAGCACGAAAGCAATGTCAACGGAAAAGAACCCAAACTCTGTAAAATAATTTAAAGAGGTATATTCTGAGCCAAGTTTGAGGACCATGGCCCAGAGCCACACCCAAGAAGCCTTGAGCAAGTGGACTCACTGTGGCTGGGTCACAAGTTGGTTTTATACATTTCAGGGAGACAGGGGTCACATGTGAAGTCATAACTCAATACATGGAAGGCGTACATTGGTCTGGCCTGAATAGGTGGAACATCTCGAAGAGGGGGGGCTTCAGGCTACAGGTGGGTTTAAAGATTCTTTGATTTGTAATTAAAGAAATGAAGCTTTATCTAAAGGCTTGGACTGTTTTTTTTTTTTTCTTTTGAGACAGAGTCTCACTCTGTTGCCTGGGCTAGAGTGAGTGCCGTGGCATCAGCTTAGCTCAGCAGCAACCTCAAACTCCTAGGCTCAAGCAATCCTTCTGCCTCAGCCTCCCGAGTAGTTGGGACTACAGGCATGCGCCACCATGCCCGGCTAATTTTTTCTATATATTTTTAGTTGGCCAATTAATTTCTTTCTATTTTTTAGTAGAGACAGGGTCTCACTCTTGCTCAGGCTGGTTTCGAACTCCTGACCATGAGCGATCCGCCCGCCTCAGCCTCCCAGAGTGCTAGGATTACAGGCGTGAGCCACCGCGCCCGGCTTCTTGGACTGTTTTTAAGAAAAGGAAGGCAGTTAATCAGGGACAAGCCACTGGCCCTATACCGACTCCAGTGATCTGTTAAGTAAATTGATGGCCTGCAAGTGTCGTTTGAGCTTTGTCTTGCAAAGCCTTAGGGCTGTTAATGGGCTACAAAGGACATGTCCACGAAGGGATGGAGTGGAGGGCATGGTGAGGCAAGTCTGACCTCCCTTCTCTTGGCCAGTAACTCAGCTTTAGGGTATTCCTGGGGTCCCCTTGGCCAAGAGGGTGTCCCTTCAGTCAGCTGGGGGGCTTAAGATATTATTTTAGTGCCAGGCATGGTTGCTCTGGGACGCTGAGGTGGGAGGATCACTTGAGCTCAGGAGTTTGAGACCAGCCTTAGCAAAAGCGAGACCCCATCTCTACTAAAAATAGAAAAAATTAGCCGGGCATGGTGGCATATGCCTGTAGTCTCAGCCACTCAGGAAGCTGAGGCAGGAGGATGGCTTGAGTCCAGGAGTTTGAGGTTGCAGTGAGCTAGGCTGATGCCACTGTACTCTAGCCCAGGTGACACAGTGAGACTCTGTATCAAAAAAAAAAAAAAAAAGATTTTATTTTAGTTCACAGCAGCCATAGACAACATGTAAATAAAAAGGGTGATGTGTTTCAATAAAACTTTATTTATAAAAACAGGCCATCGTTCCTAGACTTCTGATTTTGACGATGATAATGATATCTCTTCTGTCCCTGTTTACCCATTCTCTAACCAGAAGAAACCAATGAGACCTGCTTCCAAAACAGCCTTCTGGTTCAAGATGTTGAGTCTTTTGTTCAGGAATTCGATAGATCTTTCTGTTTGCTGAGATCTTTTGTGTCTTCCTCAGCATTTCATGTTTTCTCCATTTTTCTTGTTAAGTGTATTCCCAGGTCCTCTTAGAATAACCTTTCTATTTCTAGGTTTAGGTTTTAGGAGCTTTCTTCATATATATATGTGTGTGTGTATATATACACATATATATTTTTTTAAGAAACATAATTTCTTTCTAAAAATGGAAAGAAATTAGCTGGACAACTAAAAATATATAGAAAAAATTGGCTGTGCATGGTGGCGCATGCCTGTAGTCCCAGCTACTTGGGAGGCTGAGGCAGGAGGATC
>CAUYRT010078335.1:0-48003 GCA_963574885.1 Lepilemur ruficaudatus
TAAATTCACTGAAAATCATTTAATTGTACACTTAAAATGAAGTGTTGGTTGTACGTAGATACAGTTGGAGCACTATGTATGTACTCTCTGGACTACTTTGACAGAGTAGGTTTTTGAATGTAACAAGATAAGTCAACTTGAGTAGTAATATAAAAAACAAAAAGTTATGCTGAGGGGTTGGTGCATTGTAGACTAAACTGCAAATGAAGGCAAACAAAGAACAGAAAAGCGTTTGAAAAGTATGCTACTCTACATATACCCGCTGCTATTATTCCTATTCGCCTTAAAGAGAGGAAAGGCATTTTAGTCCCCTTTGCCTTCTTTCCAGAAAAGAAAAAAAAAAGCATTTAGAAAGAGAAAGGCAGGGAAAGAGTAAGAGAGAGAGAGTTTAAAAGTCCTGTCCTTACATAAAGGCCAAAGGTCCAATTTTATCTTGAGTGTTAAACTTGGCTTCCTTCCTCTCTTCTATTTTAGGAGTCCTTCCTTGTCCCACCCACAGGCTGTTAATCATACTTCCCAATTTGAAGCCTATCAAGGGATGCCTCAGTGGTGTTTTTTGCTGTTTTCTTCATTCTTAATATGATTCTTGCTTCAAGACCTAAATTCAACCCATGTGAGGACAGATGATGTGGGACCCTTTGCCCTGCCAATTTAGCGACCCTGGCAATGATTCAGTCCCTGCATGGAGAGGGAATAATTTTGCCCATATGGTTTAAAAATACTACAGTGTTTTTAACTTTAGGGAAAAGTGTTTGGTAAATAACACGTAGCGGATTTTTTTTTTTCTTATGGATGATGTCACAATCCCAGTCAGATTTGTCTAAACAAGGTTTTGCTTAGATAAATTGCTAGCTCTGGCTGCCACTTAAATGCAGAATTAAGAGATATAGCTGTGCTGACCTGGAAAGACATTCTGCTTCAGACGCTGGAACTTGGGCCTGTCTTGGTTTCTCCCCTCACCCACCCTGGAGGTCAATCACTCCGCCCATTAGGGCTCTACCTCCTCATTTGAAAATGTGAGGTTTAGACTATAGTCAATTTAGTTCAACTGTTGCTGGGTGATACAAGGTGGATTCTTAGTACTGCAACAGATTCCAAGATGAGAAATAACTATGGCCATCTCAAGGAATTTATAATTTGTTAAGATAAATATGCCTCCAAAGTTGATCCTTGCCTTGGAAGGATTCCCTCTACTTGGAAGTCTCTTTCTTCCAGAGCTATACCTGGCTGGGTGCTTTCCCTGACTCAGACCTTGACTCCAATGTCACCGCTACAGAGATTCGAATTCAGACCACCTTATGTAAAGAAAAGTCCCCACCCCATACATCCCAAGCCATTCTGTATCCATTATCCTGCTTGCTTTATTCTTTCATTCCACAGAACTTTCTCTTACATATTTGTTTATCACTGGCATTTCACCAGGTACAGCAGCCTCTGCCATTACCTTCTCCCATGGCCTCAGTAGAATAGAACTACCAATGCTCTGGAGCCCTCATGGTGCCAAAGCTGGGAAGGGACTCATGGAGACAGTGGGGATCAATGCATCTATCACCAGTGTTGTGAGACCTTGGTGACTCTGAGGTGCTGATTTTTGCAAATGTGTAATAGCAATAATGATACCAATATGAAGGTATTATTGTAATGACTAAATTATGCATTTATGCAAAGTGTCTAGAACAATTATAGCACACACGGAAGTTAATTAATTAATGCCCCATGAGGCCCTTCTGGGGAAAAGTAGTGTGAGCACAGCAATGAATTTGTAAATTAGTGGATATTTATTAATTGATAAAATACCTATCATTTCTGTGAATGAAGAACTGGCAGAGTTAATGGAACCTGCTGCAGAGATTTTAGGAAAGAGCTTTTCCTACATTTACTTATCACCTCTGCCTCCGTGATTTCTTAGACATGGATGAAACAAAACTAGGCTAAGAAATAAATGCAAAAGTCAGGAACCATGTCATGTTCAGAATAACCCTTCCCCTCTGACTAATGAGTCCTTACACTGAGCCTTGGATCTACCCATGTTGGGTTCTTCCTTCCTGCAGGTTGCCACAGTCAGGGTGGTCGGGTCTGGAAGCTGGGGACAACTGAAGACCTTTGCTGGAGAAGCCTTATCCCAACATAGTTCCCTGGACCTGGGCAGATGTGTCCAAATGCCAACTGTGTTTATTTCTTGAGCTTTTGGCCAGGAAGTTACTTCTTAGCAGTCACAAAAATTATCGAACTGGTGCCACAACAGGGGCAGTTGAAACTCAGCACATCTGAAATCTAGCAGAGGACATGACTTAAACTCACACAGAGAGACCCATTTCAAAAACTCTGGTGTGTTGTGGAAGAGAGACGACAGCTAACTGAGGAGAGGCTTCTCGTGTGTCCTGAAGGAGACAGGCTACAAGGTGAGAAGGGAACCACACTTAGCGTAAGTTGAGTCCCTCTTGGGAGCCCAGAATAAAACTGCCTGAGGCACCAGCATAAACAGGTGGTAAACTATAATAAATCAGAAATGTTGGTGCTAATTAACCTAGGTCTTCACTCATACAATTTGTAAAACATAAAAAAAAATGCATTGATTTTGATCCATTGCAGGAGACAGAACTCTCAACTAAAGAATTTATAGAAATAAACACACCCTTTCTTGATCACGTTCAACAGTGTCTTTTGTGTTTGGGGGGTATATTTTGTGTGTCAGAGTTGCTTGGTGCAACCCCAAGCCTTGACACTAGCCCAAGACTAACTATCTAACAGGAGCCTGAACTTGGTAGTCACTACAAGTCAAAAAGATGAAACCAAAGGTTAAACGGTGTCAGGATGTTTACCCAGAACCAGGGATTTTTATCTTTTATCATCTAAATTTGTCTTGCTTAAAAGATAACAAAAGAAAACTGAGAAAGCCAAAACAGCAGGAAAGTGATGAGGTTAGGTAAGGTTTTGCCGTCTTCTATTTTTCTCCCCAGCACACTGCCTCAGTTTTAGAGAGAGGAAGTGAATGAATTAAGAATCAAATCTGTTTCTGCACAAAATGTTTATTCATAAGAAATCCATTTCTCTGGGGGAAACTGGGTGATATGTGCTACATGGGATTTCTCTGTATGTTTTTTTTTTCTTTCTTGTGAGTCTATAATTATTTCAAAATTAAAAGGTTAAAAATAATAAAATGATATTTAAAGTGCAGATAAAAATGTCAGTGCTTCCTCATATGCACTAAATTCACAGGAGAAGTTGAAAAATGTTAAAACTCTCCTGTCTGAATAGATTCTAGGTTGCTAACATGGGTGTTGTGCCCATGTCTTCTTACCTACTGTATTCGTAAGATAATTTTATCATTTCATGCACTTAGTAATGCCAGGAGGTTAGTAGTGTCATACCTCTTTCTAAAGATGAGAAACAAGAGAATCGGTTAAGTTAGATAACTTGTCTTAATTCATTCAATTAGTTTAGCTGGGTGGGATTTGAACTAAACTAAGCCAGTGTGATTTTAGGACCTGACCACTTTTCAAATCAGCCTCCAGCAGGCTATGCAACAGAGAGTAAAAGCTTTCTTTCCTAGCCCTCCCAGGAACCATGGCCCTGCCTGAATATGATTGGTCTTAAAATTCCTGTTTATTTTGGGGTTTTTCACCTCATTTTTTTTCCTCCTTGTAATTCTTCCATACAGTCTACCTAAGAGCTTCATGTCTTGAGTGAATTATGATAAATTAACTAGGTTGGGCACTGACACAGAAATGTTCTGTTTAGACACACATGCAGCTCTGCACACTTCACACATCCTTTACTCACAGATGTGGTTGATCATTTAGCCATCACTTAGTATTTCTGGTGGCCCCGTACTATGTTTTAGTGGCACTGTGAGTGGGGCCCAGGAAAAGCCAAGGGAGCTGATGCTATTTATATACCAGGCATGTACTAGACAGTTTGCAAGATATAAGTCATTTCATTTTTACCGCCAATCCTTAAGTAGATATTGTTATCCCCGTTTTACATATGGCACCGAGAATGGTCAAGTCCCTTGCCCAAAACCAGGCAACCTCTCTGTGATACATCTGGATAATTGTAACCTGGTTGGCAAAGCCCAGACTCCCCTGGATTTTTCCAATAGTCTCGACTATGACTCTGGACTTACAAACCCAATAGAGTAAGAGAGTGGGGGATGGGGGTGCAAGAATCAAGGGCTCACCAAGCAATGGACAGAGCATGAATTACGATCCAAAATAGAAGATGAACAAGAGGGATCCCTCCAACTGTGGAATCTGGGACATTCAGCAGGAAAACACAGGTTGGAAGTCGTGGGCGGCTGGCCCAGGATGGAGCCTGACTCTGCATCTGGCTTTCCCTTGCTCTCTGTGTTCTGGCCACCTTTTGCCTCACATATCCACACGTACCATCTCTTCAGCCTTGAATTTTTCCCTGACAGTACCTTCATTCCTTCTCTTCTCCCCTCCTCCTCTTCCCTTTCCAACTTCTCCTTTTTTCTTTCTTTTTCTCCTTCCTTTTTTTCTTCCTTCCTCACTTCCCTTCCTCTCTCCTATCTGCTTTTTCCCTCTTCTGGTCTATCAAATTCCTATTCATGCTTTCATGTTACCTCCCCAAGGGGAGTCTTTCCTGAATCCACAGAGTAGAATATATTTTCCTCTTATATGCTTCAGGGCCCTCTTTGATCCTGCAACAGAGTACACATCAGCCTCGACATTATTTCTTGTCCAATAACTCTCTGCCCCATTAGATTCTAAGCTGTATGAGGGCAAGGACAAGATTTTTCTCTTTCACTTCTGTAGGGCTTGGCAGATAGTAGCTAGAGGATAACAGTGACTGCTTGGTAAATGAATGAATGTCTAATCAGGCACTATTCGTTGCATTATCACAAATTGTAGTTTCACATATATGTGTGAAGGTCATTCACTTATTTTCATCTTCATGACTGTAAGCTCCATGAAGACAAAGATTAGGTATGTCTTTCACCTAGTAGTATTTTCTTCACTTAATAGGGTCCTTGATACATAGTAAATATTCAATAGATAATTAATGAATTATATTCCAGGGGAAAAAAATAAAGCTATAATCTTCATTTACACTATTAACTACTTTCTCGCCATACCAAACGGTCTTCAATTCTTCCTTGATAAAAACACAGGGATTTTCGTATCATCAGACTTGGGTTCTCATTGCAGTCTAGCCACTAACTAGATGTGAACATGTATTTTAGACTTTTTTGACAACAAGGGGAACAATAATTCACTTTTCTGTATCTACCCCCTGAGTAATCTTCTCCCACATTCACTCTGGACTTGGCCACAAGGCTTGCCTTGGCCAGTGGGACCAGAACAAACAGAATACAAGCAGAGACCTGGAAAAGGCTGGAGTGTTGGGATTTCCCTTCTCTCGCTGCATGGGGGGCCCAAACCCACCCTGTCAATGGGCCATGCTGGCCTGCGGGATGATGAGAAGCCACACAGAGGAGGACGGAGGCACCTGGCTGACATTTTGCCAACCAGCAGACACCTGCACGTGACAATCCTGGATCATCCAGCTGCCCACCACCCCACCTGCACAGACCAGATCAGGTCCTGTTATGGGCTGAACTGTGTCCTCCCCAAAATTCATATGTTAAATTCCTAACCCCCAGTACTCCAGAATGCTATCTTATTTGGAGATAGGGTCTTTACAGAAGTATTCAAGTTAAAATTTGCTCATTAGGTTGGGCTGAAATCCAATGCACCTGGCATTCTGATGAGAAGGGGAAATGTGAACACAGACACAGGGAGGATGCCATGTAAAAGGAAGACGGCCATCCACATGCCCAGGAGAAAGGCCTGGAATTCAGAGCCTCCTCTAACAGCCCCCCGAAGGAACCAACCCTGCCAACACCTTGACCTCAGACTTCTAATGTCCATAACTGTGAGACAGTATGTTTCCATTGTTCTGGCCACCCAGAGCACGATACTTTGTTATGAAAACCCTAGAAAATTAATACGGGTCCAGACCAAAATAACTGACCAAGTGACACACACAATAGTGAACTAAATAAAATGGTTCTTGCTTTAAGCCCCTAATGCAGCAAAAGCTCCTTAATAAAGAGGGTAAACTTCTCAAATCTCTCTAGTCTTTAGTTTTCACAATTACAAAATGAGATTAAACATATTTTCCTCTCATGGTTATTAGTAAGATTAAGTAGGATAATGCTTGCAAGTTGCTTAGCCCAGTACCTGACACAATTAATATTCAATGAGTGCTTATTTTAGTGGCACCTCTGGGGTGTAAGTTAAGTCAAAGCCAGAATTATTTACCCAAGAAAATGCAAACTTCTACATTTGAATTTATTTTAAATAACACTGTAGTTTATTATGGAATTCAATGTAAATTTATATAAAACTGGAATATCAAATACCCAGAAGAGGCCAACAAGCACTTGGCAAAGCCAGTTTAAATGGGCAAAGATTAAGGCAGAAAGAAATTAAAATATATTAAGCACCTCATATGTGACCAAAATGTTGCCATATGCCTTTATTTATAGTATTTTATTCATTTATTGGAATCTTTATAAAATATAAATATTATTATTCCTTAATAACAATTGAGGAAATATTGTTTCCTCAATTAAGAAATATTATTATCCTCAATTTTTTGGAATGTTTCTAGAATATAAATATTATTATCACTCAAATCACTTGAAAAATAAACTGCAATGTGTTCAAGATCCCACAGCTAGTAATTAATACAGCAAGAATAAAAGCCATGCATTTCTCCTCTCAGTCCCCATGTTCTTTCCCTAACACCAGAGGGATTTGGTCCATGTGCCTTGGGTGGTCTTAGAAAGCCATTGCAACATTGTCATAAGATAATTAATCCCCAATATGCATGTGAAATAAGACTAGCAAAACCTACGTTTCATGCTCTAATGTTGCCCAGCTCAAATGTTGCCCAGTCTCTTATACTGCATTCCAGTCATTGCGAAGTGCCACATAAGGTCACCATGTGTCTTTAAGGACACTCTTTGGGTTGGGAGAGCTCGTCCTCCCAGGGTTTCATTTATTGCACTACAACTCAAGAAGAGGAAGTCCTGCCGGCCCTCAGGTCAGATCTCCCCAGGTCTGTGGCTGCATCTTACAGGAAACCAAACCTAAAACAGATCTATGAGGAGGTTTTCTGCTGAAGAACACTGCTTAACATTGAGGACAATTCAACTGACTGCCTTACAGACTACCAGCTCCCCGATTTCTCTGTGATGCCGCCCCACCTCACAAGAGACGGACATCTCAGCCGGGAGCCCTCGATGCCCTCCATGCTGTTCAGGTAAACTATGTAGTCTAGCTCCATCTGAGTGGGCATCTCATGGTCTTCTCACTGTTATAAATGATCATTAGAAAAGAGCTACACAGCAAGCAAAAAGCATTTTCCTGACATGGAGTGCTGGACTTCTATATAGCATCAAAGGAACAAAAAGAAAGCCAACTCCCTTGACTCAATTTTTAAAGATTCTTTCATTCTGCTGGGAGAAGGAATCAAGATACCTATCCATAAAAAATGAAAAGGCTAAATGTTTTCAATCTTCTCTTCCTGGTGCTTGAGCTCCCTGACTCTTTGCTACAAAGATCTCAAGAGTAGACCGGTTGCTGGCTTTCTTGGCTGATCTTCAGCAGCATAGCCCCCTAGAAAGGCAGCCTCAATTCAAAGTAGGTCATTCAAAGTAGAAGTTAACTCCTAGAGCCTCTTCTAAATATATTTTTAAAACTTTCTAAATTAATACGGCTTTCTTTCTGCTGTGGTGTAAAGGAGATGTAGACTTTGGAATCATGCAGACATTCTTGCACTCACAGGGGCCAGAAGCCCAGGAGTAAGGTTAAAGTTGGGATAAAATGTCTATTCTCAAATGGTACCAGGAGGCATGTCTTCCAGATTTTTCAAGGACAGAAAAAATAATAAACTGAACTGAGAAATAAAAGAGAGTTAAGTGTCATCAAAATACAGATACTTTGATTTTAAAAGATATTGATGTGTCTGGACTTTATCAATGACCACTTTATTACTGTGCACCAACGTTAACCTGCCTATCTGGCTATATCTCTTTGTCTACACTGAGGCCCAGCCTCTCAGTGGAGTTGTTCCTGGGCTTCCCAGAAGCCACCTAAACCACAGGGAAAAGTCATTACAGAGATCAGGACAACAGTGATAGGTCTGGCTAGGTGCATGCCTACAAGAGAAATGACCAAGCTTCAGAAATTCTGAGAATCTTAAGATAAAATATGTCCTAGAGAGACAGAAAGGGCGTTTGGCATTTATTTAACTTTGTTTCTTGCTATTTAGTCCATATGCATTAACTCACTTAATCCTTACAGTCTTAAGAGTTAAGTATTACTTCCCCTGGTTTACAAATGAGGAACTTGAGAGTGGCCAAAGCAACACATTCAAGATTGTCCGTCACTAATGTCGGTAATGTCAAAGCTAAACTGATTTTCACCTGAGAATGACTGATGTGACCGGTGAGCTGTGTTTTTTTGCAGCTTCATAGAGCTCTTGCTTGAATCCGTTCCTGGGTAGTTTTGACACAATAGCCATCTTAATGGTGGCATTTCTTTCTTCTCTCCACGGAGTCCTCTCAGATGACTCCATGAACAAGACCATTCTAAAACCAAAGCTCATAATTTTCTGTACCATCCGGTCAGCTCTGACCTTAATACCAGGGGATTCGTTTCTTGCTCCCTTTGCCCTGAGGCAGGAGCTTTCTTAGAAAGACTGGAGGATTCGATGCTGCCCCAGTTAGTCAGGATCCTAGCTCTGCCACTCAGACTAGGCATGATCCTTTATCTCTGGTCTTCAATTCCCACATCTGTGTAAGGGAGCAAGACCACATGAGGCTTGCAGTGGCAATTCTTTGGCCTCCATAATATGATATTATGTTAAATGATATATGATGTGCCCTTAACACTGAGTAGGTATTCTACAAATGTTGGCTCTTGCTCCATTACTTCCCCTTCCTCACCCCAAACGAGCTCTGACTTTATTCATAAAACTTGCCTACAATCACCCTAGAATTTATAAATACACATAAATCTATGAATATTGACTTTTAATAATCTTATTAGATGATAATATAGCACTGTTGTCTAACCTTGTATAGTCTAAAAAGCCTTTGGATACAATGTTCTTCTTTAATGATCTTAACAACTTAACAAAGTAGGCAGGGAATAGACTAGAGCATTTTAAAAATGTGGACACTGAAGCTCAGAGAAGTTGATGAGGATGAACATCAGGGCTTTGAGATTAGTCAACACTGGATACGAACCTAGTGTGTGACTTCATTGCATGTCCTTAGGTAAGTGGCTTAAACTTTGTAATCTTCAGTTGCCTGCTGTTGGTGTGTAATTTGAAGCTGGGTAGAATATATATTTGTGGGTTGCTATGAGAATGGGAGTGAATGCACAAACAGTGCCTGACACTCAGTAAATGAATAAATGGCAGCTGTGCAACACTGTACCCAAGGTCACCTGGTGAATAGCAGTGCTAGATCTGAAAGTATCTTTTTCTGAATCCCAATACATAAAGCGTCTACTATCACAGGTCTCTACCAATGTCTACCAAGATCTGAGTTCTGGAGAGTTCCTCCAGACTATATATACCTCTCCTAGCATGAGAGAGACATAGAATTGTGCAAATTATTAACACAGAGATAAGTCCTTGAATATAAATGATATTTAAGATTTTTGACAGATTTAACCAAACTGTCCAGTGAATTTGCAAAGTAAGTTACCAATAAAACTGAGAAGCATCAGGTTAGATGTCAGCAACTTAATAAAGAAAAAATAACCACAAAATATAGAATTGTGGGAAAGAGCTATCATAGGACTATTTTATTTTGGTGTTTTCTATTTCTGTTACTTTTGTGGGCAGAATACTTTGGAAATTATGATTAGGATTATTCTACTTCATTTTAATCATGTCCTCCAAATAGTAAGGACTTGTAGATTGCCATTTGAGTGCCTGCTGGTGGGCAATAAATGCTGATTGTTTCTCATCTTTTAATAAATGTGCTTATTCTTACTTATTAGAAGAGGATGCTGAGGTTCAGAGAGACTCCATGCACTGTCCATTCCATACAGTGAATGGGAGTATAAGCCAGAAAGGAGACCCAGGTCTGCTTGAGTCCCACGTTCCTGCTCTTTGCAGGGTGCTCCACCAGCGCCCTGCTGCATGTGTCCAGATTCTTGAACATAGTGATAATCATCACTTTCTTTCAAACTAGCCAACAGTATTTTTGGAATCCCAGATATACCATAAGCATTAGCAAAATATGTATGTGAGTTTGTTTGTTTTTTAATTTCATTGTTTATGCTAACTGAAAAATTGCTTCCCAAACACCTATGCATGAGAAACCAAATTCCTCTGTGTTTAAATGGTGCTGTGCTTTGCCGGGTGAACTGACGTGAGCCAAAAGCAGTGGACACAACCCACAAATTGAATAGCCGTGTATTTGGTTCATGACCTTTTAACTGTGGTAGGTTATCTGTTGAATTTAGTGTGAGATAAAGGTGAGGGCTGGCTCTCAACCCTCTGAGAGGCTTGAACCTTTGTGGTGCCCCTAAGAACCACATTCCGTCATCAGCTTTGCAGATTCAGAAGGCCAGTGTCATCCAAGGCACCCAGAGTTGGTGGAGCTCAGGGAGTCATCCCACTCTAGCATCCTGGCCCATGCATCCCCCTTTAGTGATTTTGCTTAAGTGTACTCAAGTTGTAAGTTCAGGTAATCAGCATGTTCCTTCCCAGGAGACAGTTGTACACAGGAAAGTAACTTACTGTCTGGAGGCAGCTTCGTGAACACAGAGTCAGAGATGTGCAATCACAGTAGCTGAATTTGCTGAGCTCAGGATGATCGGATGCCTCGATAGGCAGCTGGGAGCCAGTGGGCCCTATGTCTACTTACAAATATTTATAGACCAGGTCACCCTCACTTTCGGGCAAGTCTGCGGAATCTCTTGATCAACTCTATCTCTCTGGGCATGCCATGCAGAACACCTCCACACTCCCATCCCAAACCCCTACTTCTGTTTCAAGCTTTTCAACGACACTACACCATCCAGCCTTTGAGAAATGGATAGCCTGGGTTTAAAATCAGACTGATACTTCGTAGCAGTATGGTTTTAGGCAAGGTATTTAACTTCTCAGAACCTCTGTTTATCCTTTAAAAAATAAAATTAAAATACCTACTGTTTGGATTTGTGGTGAGAAATGAGATTCAGTACATAGAAATTGCGTATTGTAGTGTCTAGCGATTATTAAGTGCAAAGTAAATGATAGTGGCTATTATTATCACTGTTAGCATTATCATCAGTTTATTTTATATATTCCGACAAGCCGTTAGATTCTTGGCCTTTTTCCCCTTCTTAAGCAATTTGACCTAAAGAATTTCTATTTTAAGATGATTTCTACCGAAAGCTAACCTCATCCTATTCTTACTTATTTTTATCATTTGCCTATCAAAGCCTGTGTATTTTACACAGGTATTTTACAACTCCTCAAGTGTGCCAATCCTCTGAAAATATTAATATTTAATGAAAAATGATAGACATTTCTTCAGAACACTTTCCTTGCCAATTTCACATCCTCAGGGTCCTTTATGGTACTATTACATAGAAATTACTTAATAATGATCTGGTGAACTATACTTCATAACAGTTTATAATTTACAAAGTACTTGCACCTTCATGACTTCACTTGGCCTCCAAAATAAACACTCTGTGCAAAGAAGGGTGAGCACTTGTATTCCCATTTTGCAGATTAGAGAAATAGAGACCCAAGTTGTACAATTCAGCACACATGAGCTGAAAGACTGACCTCACATCACGCTAGATGAGTGATCCTGAATAAAAGGTGAGACAGAGAAATAGTTAATTATACAGGGGAGTTTAATTCAGGAGTGAAGTTCCAAATGTACTTGAAGTTATAAACGAACTGATGACCTCATCTGGATCCACGCTGTGCGTTCGTTCACTAGACAGATTTAACACAGGAGGACTCTCCCTGCACAAAGTGACAGAATTGTTCAATACTGAGAAATCTGGGTCATTTGGACTATTGCTGTACAATGGAATCTAAATTAAACAAAATGCCCTACATAGGGTTCTGGTATGCAGTAAATAGTATCATTATTTTTATAAATTATATTACTCTTTCATCTTGATTAGACTACCTGGGCTTTTATGTTCCTCCTTTGGATTTTAGGTTTCTCTCAAACCTCTTTACAGCTCTTCTCATCATGAAAATCACGAGCATACAGCTGGTGCTTAATAAATGACTGTTAAAGGAATTACGGTGCTTTCTTCACTAGCCTTTAGTTGTCCATGGGGAAGGCGGGGCCAACTGGACCTATCTTCACCCAGGACAAGTCTGTAAATTGTGGTAAATATATAGCCATCCCAGCATCTTAACTGGTTTCCTAATACCTTTCTTTTTCCTAATATCTGCCTTCAGTACCACCCCCAATGCATTAATCAGTCAGTGGAGAGTCAACCTGAGGTGGGTATGTTCTGATTAACCTCTGCCTAGAAAAACCTGCCCCTATCGGTGTGATTCTGCCTTCACTCCCGAGAACCCAATGGAAACAGAGGCCAGAGAGAGATAAACTTTTAAAAAATCTAATCAGGCTCTTTAAATGTGGAGGCTATTTTGTTACAGTTTCATTTTATCTCAATAGTAAAATAACTTTAATAATAAGAGCAGAGAGAGGGAAGATCCGAGGGAAAGAGGAGGAGGAAAGGAAGCAATGTGAGAAAACTAAGTGACTGGGAAAAGGAGAGGGTAGAGGAAGTCCATTCACTTCACTACAAAACAGAATAAAAGCGAGAGAAAGGATCTCACCAGTGAGGAAAAGGAACCCTTTCTGCAGAATCAGACAGCCCACGAGAAAAAGAAAAGGGCTTCTGAAAACAAAACGTACCAGGAGTAATAAATTCAGAAACTATAGATTGCATCAGTTCATTAAGGGTGTTTTCAAAATCATTTAAAATAAAAAATGGATTGACAGTCACATCGCCTTGAGATACTTAAGGGAAGTTACTTGCAACCAAGACAGTTGTGAAATCTTTTTTAAAAATATGCCCTACATAATAGCAGAAAAACTAGGAAAGCAGTCTCCCTCATTCCTCAAAAAAAAATCTATAATAGTCCATTTGACTTCAAATGCATCCACTCAATGGAAAAACTATAAAATTAAATGTTATACTTAATTAAATTTAGCTGATTGACCTAACCAGGGTATAGAATTAGAAATCCAATCAGCATATATTTTCCTCTAAATATGAACATCTCTAAAATATAACTTTGTTATTCTTCATATGAAAATTGAAGAAAATTGCATACAACTCTGAAATATAACCAAATTATAACCAAATGTCTGCATCTGAGAAATCTTGGTTATAACATGTTTACTCAAAGCTACTACATGCATGTTCATGAACACACGTGTGCACACACACACACTCCTGGGCTCCCTTTTCCAAATATACGCACATTACTCCCTCTCTCAACTCCACAGAACATCCATCATTTTGGATATGTTGGATGTGATCGTGTAGAGAGGATCAGGTGTGGGTTGTGTGGATTTTATATTCGGTTCTTTTCCTGTTTTTCTATTTTAACAAGAAAAAGGCATCGAGCCTTAATTTAGACCTTATCCTTCAGCCTTGACCCAGTTTTAGCTGCACAGCTACATCTTGCCTGATTCAAAGATTCTCTTCAGCAATTTGTAGTTTGCTTTTGGTCATTTCCTGTATCTGGTCAGGTACATTGTCATTATTCGAATGAAGTTTCTTAAACTTTGAAATAAACAGAGGCTTGTATTTTTATAAACGTTATCTTCTAGGAATAAGTGAGAAATGTTTGGGAGGAAAAAAAATTTCTTTACTCTAAAGTGATTTTTTTTTCCTTCATGAAAGATTAATTTTGGATCCGGTGAAATGCAGTAGCAATATTTATGGTAAAATGTGTCTTTGCAAACTGTTTGGTAGTGTTGGTGAATTCCCAGGGGATAACAGGAGGTCTCAAGGATAACAAGGAAACATGATTTGTTGTACGACATATTTCCAATTGTTTAAACTGCTTATGATACCATAAGGGTATTAATTATTTTTGGATTAAGATCTACATCAAAATCTGGTCTATTTATAAAACAAGTTTTTGCTTCCTAACATATTCACTCAGACCCCAGGTGGCTTCCAAGCGCAGAAGCAGACATCCTGGTTTTAAAGCTCAGATCGAATGTATGTTATTTGGAAATCTTAAACAGGCTTTCATCTACAGAACCTTGTTCTCCTTGTTTTAGTTTTCTGACATATTTATGTGTTTTCTAACCATCACATCCATTATCTTTACAAAATTTTTTTTTTAGCCCAAAAAGTATTTACTGAGGTAATCAAATATAATCATTGGGACTATCACCTCTAAAGGGGTGGGGCTGTTTGGTCAAAATGGATGGCTGAGGCTGTGCACCTCTCTTTGACATGACCCTCTTTATCTCTAGAGGACAGCAAAGTAAGCCCTAGTGGGAGGCAATCAATGTAAGATTGAACAGTGTTTCTCAAACTAGAGTTCATTTTGGATACACAAGGAGCTCCAGATCAGGGTCTGTAAATTCCATAAGACCTCCATCACAGCATATAGGAAACATACATTTCCAACCCAAAATAAATTAAATATGAGCATACTCTGGCTTTTCTTCCTAGGCTTTAGAGCCCGGTATACATTCAGGTAATTTTATCGCCCTGCTTGGCATTTAGGGTTAAATTTGCATTGGCATCCAATGCTTAGTGCAGCGATAGTTTCCCTCACTGGAGAAATAAATAAGCATTATGAAAAGAGCTAGTCTTTCCTCATAGATGCCCAAAAGGCCTGGGCTCTTTTTGTACCTCTGCACAGCTCCACCACACAGAGTCTCCTCCTGCCCTGTTCCCCCTCCCCTGGCAGCAGAGTGGGGCCTCCTCTTGAGACCCTCAAGAGCTTCTTTCAGCTTCCCCAGGGAAGGGGCAACGCTGAACATTTATTAACATCATCACTTTTGCCAAGTGCCCGCCTGTGACTCTGGGTTCCACAAGCAGGACTGACAGATGGCACCTCAGTGTCCCTTCTCTTTGGCAGTGAAAGCCAAACATGGGCTTTATTTCTGTGGATAACCAGGAAGAGAAACTGAAATAAATGCCCCAGTTCTTACAGAAAGTGAATGTACAAAACACAAGGAGATTTTCCCTGTTACCTGGGCACTCCACCTTCTCCTTGACTTCTCTGAGTCAAGGCAAGAAAATGGCGTTTACTCTTTTATCCTGGACAAAAGTCCCTTGGAGAAAGATATGCAGGGCTGGGGGTTCCTGAGCCTGGAAGTCTTGCTTCTTCTTCCACTATCAAGCCCCACACTGGGGTCAAGGCTACGTCTCAGGAGAGCTGCAGGGGAACTGGCAGGGAAACTGTTCCACTAACTCCATAGGAAGAGGTGTGGATCTGTGCTCCAGTAACACCTGATGTTCCTCTATATTGTACAGATACACATTTATTTTACTCCATTATAATCATTTATAGACCTATAAAGAAAACAGATAAGTACTATGAGGACAGAGACCTTGCTGTATGTCTCTTACATCCACTCCTTTCTGCCTCTCTGCCTGTTAAAATACTTTGGGCATTTACACAATATCCTCACCTGGGTTCTTCCCCAAAACAACTGAATTGAATTTTCTGGGGAACTCCAGGTAATTCCAAGAGGCAGACAGATATGAGAACCTATGATTATGTCACCAGTGGTTGTGAGCTGCAGGTAAACGCCTCTCTTATCTAGAGACTAAAACTTAAAAGTGATATAAGGCATTGAATTAATCTTCAAGTTCAAGTTCATATTATTCACTACTTGCCCATGTCTTAGAGACTTTATTTTCTCATGTAATCCCCACAAAAGTCCTACAAAATCACTGTTGCATTACCCCCATTTTACAGATAAACAAATTGAGGCTCAGAATAGGTAAACAGTTGTCCCAAAGCATAACTAAGAAGTGTCAGGGCCAGTGGGTTTGAAATACGAGCCCATTATATTAGGGCATGTAAAGCCAGGCACTTAACATCTGTGAATGTCAGTTTGGCTTTGTATAAAATAAGGATCATAATACGGATCCTATGAGGTTACTGCAGTGGGGGAAGGGGACACATAACAGGTGATCAATGTTCATTCCCTTCTCTTTGAAAATGCACATGTCAGGAAGGGAAGGGCCTTGCCTTTTCCGTAATATATTACCTTCATAAAACCTGTGGACATAAAACTCTTTCCAACTGTCTCACTCTTCTCACCACATCCTTTACAAAATGACCGAGATCAGATAAGGTTGTAATGCTTTCAGAAGGTCTCCGGCATTCTGAGCAGAGCAGAGACCTGTTTGCCTGAACGTGTGCCATCCTTCTGTCCTGCCCGTGATACTGTTTGGTTGACTCACACTCTGGTGTGGGGCACTGAAGCCCCAAATTTAGCTTTTCACAAAATATCAGGAAAGTTTGGGCTCTCTTTATAAGATTTTAAAACTTTTTATACAATAGATTGGTCATATCTCTCAATTGCTGCTAATAGAATATATATTTTTAAATTTTTTCTTTAAATTTTAAAATACAAATCTAATAAGCAATGATGTTACACATCAAATAATTTGTAAAGGCTTATGTACAAGGCAAAAGCTAAGGATTCCTCCTTGATCCCTCCCTGCTATCCTATGTGTTTGCAGTTTGGCAGAGTCATAAGCAATCTGGTTCTACAAGGAGCTTTATTCGAAAAGACAATAAAATATGAGAAATGTAATAGCATATTCTAACTTTTAAAACCATTTTTTGTCACCAAATATTGATGGATTGCAGTTTTTTAAATGAAACTATTTTATGGAATCTTTGAGATCTATGTGGCCCAACGTGCTCATTTTTCAGAGGGCTCCGATGCCTTCTTCAATGCTACACAGGGCTTGGCAGGGCCAGGGCTCAAAACAGCATTCCTGGCCACCTTCCCAGGCCTCTGATCCAAGGCAATAATCCTTACAAGGATCTGTCCTGCCTCTGTGGTTCCCTCCCTCTGTACGTAAGAGCTGGCCAAGAAGCCAGGTGCATAGTGAGCCCTCCATAAAGATTGGCTTATTTTATTCCATTTCAACACTACTTAATGCATTCAGAGGAATGCAGTAGCTGTATAAAGCAACTATCTTCTCTTAAGGGGGTGAGGGGAAGAGTTGTCCTGTATGAGAATACCAAGTAATTCAATCCCTTTAAATAATAACATCTAAAAATTGTTATCAATAGCCCTACAAACCCAAATAACTTGACTTATGTTAAAGTAACTTGCAAACTTTGCTTTGTTATACAAGTAATTGTAAATCCATACTCCATAACATTTTATAGTTTCTAAGACATCTTCCTATAGGACATCTTTATATGTATCAGCTTATTTGACATGTATGACAACATGTAAAATAAAAATACTACCATTTATAAGTGAGGAGGGACCGAGTGCTCCTCCAAAACCACACGGCTAGTTAATGATAGTGCTGGAACTGAACAGAGGCCTCTCAACTTCCAGCCTAGGACTCTTTCAGTATTGGATATGCATCATTTGTATTGTATTGAGGAAGGTTCAGGTTCTCTTCCCCACCACTGTGATGGAGATAACTTCCCAATGAGGCCACGAGCCAGACACTCTCCACACTGTCCAGGGAGGACCCTCAGTGAGTGGAAGCCTAACAGCTGCTGCCCCCTTCCCTGCTGTCGTTACCGACCTACAAGCATAAGATGAGAGAATGCGGTATGAAATATTACCAGGGGCCTCAGAGCACCTAAAGTTTAGTTCAAGTTCTTTGGTAACTTTCCTGCCAGTATGGGTCCGAGATCACACAGTCCAAGTCCAAATCTGATCCCTGGGCATGTGTGATCCGTGACAGTCTTAATCCAATGGAGCTTCCCAAGTTCTTTTTCATGTACCACCAATATCAAGCCACTGACCTCGGTGGTCCCACCAAACTGTACACAACCACTCTGACAAGGATGGCCTGCAATGTCTTCACACCTTTGCAATGCTGCTCCATTTGCCTGCAGCACCTTCCTTAATTCTGAACCTGGAAGACACAGACTTATTTGGCAAGACCCAGCTCAACTATTACCTCCTCAATGCAGATTCCCCTGGCTCTTCAAGGCAGAGTTAGGATTTGTCATGTTTTGTTTTCTATGCATCTGCTTCTATTATACAAAGCAGTTTAATCACAGCCATCATAGAGAGAAACAGAAACTGTACCGTGCTTAATTTTAGGAGTGGCTTGAAGGCAGGGATTATGTCTCCTTGGGCACAATATTTGCATAAAGTAAGTTTTCAGTGAATAGTGGTTAGATAGACAGATGGATGAATGGAAGGACAGATAGATGGCAGCATAAACTAGAAGTGCTAAGACTCAGTGGGGTGCAATATGCTGACAGATTAGGAAACAGAATTTCTAGGTCATCTGGATCTGGGCTCTTACTGCAGATGAGTGTTCTTGGACCCATAATTTAATCTCATTCTCTAACTGTAAAATCACTCCCTACTGCGCTTAGCTGTGAGCCCCCCAGAAGTGTGAGATGGGGATTTTCATTCTGCTTTCCACAGCTTCCTCCCTACAGGTCCCACAACTGAGAGCTCCAGCCCCTCTTCCACACAGCCCTGTCTCTGGGTCCCAGTGACCCCACACACCCTTAACCCCTCCAGGCCAGGCATGATAACAGCATCCCTTTGTTACCGCCCCCAGATACTTCACTGTCTTTTGTGAATTCCCTCTACCCTGCCCATACCTTTTAAGTGCTATCTTTACTAACCTGTTCTCAAATTAACCAATTTGAGGGTGCCATCTGTTTCTTGCTGGAACCTCAGCCTATATAGTGGGAAACATCCTTGATACTTTTCAGGGACTTTGAGTAGATTAAATGTGATTATTGATATAAAGCTCTTTGAAATACTCTCAGGGTCTCTGCTGCTAATTTATATGGTGAATAAAGCTAATGACCTCTCTTATGTGTATGAATGCAAAGCTCAAACAAGATGTTGCTTCCTATGTAAAGTGGTATATAAATCTAACTTCCAGCAAATATTTCATGGCAAAGTCACACTTGGAAATGGAGAGCATCCCTTCCGCACGTCCTGCCTTGGAGCAGAGCCAGCCAAGCCTGGGCTGACGTGCCCGCGGTGCCCAGGGGAAGCACACAATTGCACGCCAGGGAAAACCAGGCTCCGTATACGTTTGCTCAGCTCCCGGGGGCAGATGCGATGGATGCTGACAGAAAGAGGACAGCATGTCAGGGAAAAAGTCCCCTCCCCCATCTGTTCCAGAAACAAACCAATTATTGACCTGGATTGATTCTCTTTCTGTTAGTTTCTCTAAAACAACACCTGGATCCGATTTTAACAAGAAGTGACAGTGGCAGTCTCACCAGAATTAAAACATGATGCATAATGTCCAATAACGAAGTTGCTTTTGTTTCCACAGGCTGAGCTGAAGACCCCTCTTATTTTCCGGGTGCCAAGAACTATGAACAGACAGTAAGTACTGTGATATCCCTGTGACCCCAGCTCCCTTCTCTTACTGGGGACAGGATTCAGATCCTGGAAGACAAACTGAGGAAGGGTGCAATGTGGTCTCCACCCCTACACGGCAGGGAGGGGATTTCTTGAGGGGACAGGGTTGCTGTGCTTTGGTGTTCAGAGAAGTCCTCTTCCAGTAACAGCCCTTTGCTGTGACAGACCACTCGTTCTCCCCCAGCATGCTGAGATGAGATATCCCAGCCCCGGGACGCCAGAAGGGCACCCAGAAATACCCTCAGTCACATCACATCCATGAGTGTGAAGGAACAAGTAAGAGGACAGTGACTTATACACTTTTTCCCACAGAAGATAACCCAGAGTTCAACTTTCTCTTTGTGACACCCTGAGTGTCAGTTTAGGATAACCAAGTGTGTAACCAAAACAAAAACAAAAACACCATCCTGTACCTGATGTCTATGAATATAGTAAAAAGATAGCAGGCCTTAAAGCCTTAAGAAATATTCGTAATGAACAAAGAAAAAACTTTTAAATTGAGAAGATTTGGTATAGTGATTTTAAAATTAATCTACTTATCTGTTTTATTTTTGCTAGTTGGAAAGATACGGTTGTTATTCTCCTTTGGTGAGAAATGAGCAGGAGAGAGATGACACTAGGAGGAACATGAGTTTCAGAGTCAGACAGACCTAGCTGAAATCCATTGCCCCGTCACTTTACAGCTGTCTGATATTGGGGATCCCTCTGGAAAGCACGATCTGGCCCCGAGGAGGAGCCTGTCTCCTGGGTGGCTCTCCTGGTCCCAGAGGGGTCCTGGAGACAGCACAGGGTGACCAGGCAATGGCTGTGTCCCTCAGGAGAGCACTCAGTGGAGAGCTGGGGTCCAGAGAGACATGGAGAGAGCAGCAGGTGCTGTAGCAGCCCAGCATCTCAGCTGCCCACACACGCCCAGGGTGTCCAGGCTGAGCAGCCTGCCCCCCAGCCAGGCCCACAGGGTGTGCAAACTGGGTCTAGTTCTTTTACTCTTGCCATTCAAAGTGCTAACGGGAGCTCCTGGAACACAGTCCACAGATGGGCTCCTTGTGTGACCCAGAACTAAACTCATGGAGCACGTCCTCTATGCCTAGTGCTGTGGCCTCCTTTTCCTCTTCAGTCCTTACCGTGGGACTGCATGGCAGGTGTTGCTAGCTTCTCTGGGCATTAGCTTCCTTGTCTAGTGACTTTTCTGAGCTGGCACAGAACATACTAATAGAGATGGGGCTGGAATTCAAGTCTGCCTGACTCCAAATCCAGTGCTCCTTCCATCCCACACTCTGTGGGAAACAGAGAGGCACAAGCAAGGAGTCAGGCTAGTGTCCATGCAGGTGAGATGATAGTTAATCTGCGGTTGCACAACAAAGGGGATGAATTCTCAGGCCCAAAGTCATAATTGGGGATAAATGTGGCCAACAGCAATTTCATTAGAAGCTAGATGAATTAGAGGTTTGTACTGATGGAATAAATAGGCAGGTATGTTGTTGTCCTAGAGCAGCCATAGCAAATGACCACAAACTGTGTGGCTTAGAACAACAGGAATTTATTCTCTCACAGTTCTGGAAGCCGGAATTCCAAAATCAAGGGGTCAACAGGGCTTTTCTCCCTTCAAAGGCTCAAGGAAAGAATCTGTCCTTGCCACTTGTAGCTGCTGGTGGTGCCAGGTGATCCTTAGCTTGTGGTTGCATGGCTCCAATCTCTGCCTCCGTTTCACATGTGTGTTTATAGCTTTTCCTCTTCTTCCTATTTCAAATCCCCCTTTGCCTCTCTGTTATAACGATACCTGTCATTAGATTCAAGGCTCTCCTGGATAATCAAAAATGATTTCTTATCCAGATCCTTAACTACATCTGCAAAGACCCTATCTCCAAATATGATCACATTCACAAGAGCCAGGGATTTGGACATGAATGTATTTGTTTTAGAGCCACTCAAACCACTGCAGCAGGCTTTATTTTCACACTCACTCCCCTCTTCGGGGGCGATGTGGGATCACTTTGACGATTGTGGCAATGTTTGCTATGAGTTTCCTTCTGCCTATGTCGTTGAGACTTCTTCTGTCTCTGCTTCTACATCTTTTGGTGATTCTAACCTGTGCCAATGGCCAAGTCTATAAGGAGAATAAGTCTCTGCCTTTCATGAGGACTTTAGGTGGCTTGGTTTTTTAGCCAGGAAGTTGGCCTTTTATTGGAAATGTCTTCTGATCATGCTTTCCAAAGGGTGGAGTTATTATTTCAGCTTCACCATCATCTCAATATGAAGCAGGCAATGTGTGCACCAGAGGAGAGGCCAAACCATCATCACTTATCAAACATTAGCTTTCTTCTCTTATATCGAGCCGACAAGGAGCCTACACATTTGACTATTTCATACCATGATATTAGGAATGTGCCTTGCTAAATAGCTCATCTCCTTCTTTTCCAAAGCTCCAAGCATCCTTTTCTTTCCTTAATCCCCATCAATCCAAATCTCTTCTTTACTCTTTCATGGTCTCTATTAAAAGGGCACTAATCTCATTTATGAGTGCTCTGCTGTCATGACCTAATCACCCCCCAAACACCCTACCTTCTAATAGCATCACCTTGTGTGTATATATGTGTACTTATGCATGTATATGCATATGTGTGCACATATGTATGTATACACATATATGTATATGTACATGTATTTTGATATAACATCATCAGTCCAGTGAAAAGCATTTTTTTACTGAGTATATATCATGTTGGGCACTAAACTAAGTGAGACACCTAGTTCACTTATAGGAAGTGCCTCCCTTACGAAAATGAATGAGATCTAGTCCCTGCCCTAAAAGCATGTTAGCCATTTTAGTGTTACTTAGAAAGTGATGGAGAAACTCTACAAGAACTAAGAAGGGGCCTCGGTGTCACGATTCTAAATTGCTTCTGAAATTAGCAGGCTACTTCACATTGACTTTCCGTGCAACACAACTCGCAGTTTCCCTAACAATCAATTAAGCTACTTAAAGCCTCAGTCCTCAGAGTACATCGGCGCTGCCGGAGAAGAGCAGACATTACCCCATGAGGGCTGGACAAAGGAGTCTTGGGGTTTGGTTTCCAGGATCTCTTCATCATTCTGGACAGAACTGATAAGAACCTTGAGGCCGCGGTTCTGAGTGTTTTGGAAGAGACAAGGTCATGAGAGTGATTGCATCGAACCCCTTTCCAGGAAGCCAGGGCCCTGCACCGGCCAGGCTCCTGGGAGAACTTGAGTGGAAGTCACTCCCATACACCCCTCACTGGGCACCAGTGAGAGAAGGGCCCCCCGAGTGTCCACTTTGAAATAATGCTAAAAAACGTATAAAAGCAAACTAGTTTTGTTCATTGGCAAAATTATCCCTAGTTCTGATGGAAGTTTTGGGAAATAGACAAAAGTACAAAGAAGAAAGAGAAAATTACCAATTATCTTTGTACCCAATACTACCCTGCTGCCTAAGATTTCTCAGGTTATTTTTCTATACCTATGTATAAAATTTTAAAATTTTAGGAAACCTACTTTTAAAACTCATATTAAGTCATTCATTCAATAATACTGTTTTATATTATGAGCATTGTCCCATATTATTAATTTCTTCAAAATCATGGTGTGTTAAAGCTACTACATAAATAAGCTTTGCACCCCCTTCTCCATAATTCCAAAGTCAAAAAGTTTAGAAATACTGCAAGATTTTTGTACCTAATTTGACAGCAAAACCTGATCTGCAAAGGGGTGAAGTAATGTGTGTTCTTCATTTATCCCAATTAATTGTGACCATCCACATGTTTCACTACAGAAGTATTAGTGTGTTAAATGGTCAGGGGTTTCTCCAGTCCTCACTGGGGATATTGCATAGTATACAGCACATGCACCATAGTACTTTTTTAAAATCCACAGATTCTGAATTCCTGGCCCTAAGAAATTTGGATCAAGGATGGGGAGCCTGTATTTTATTTGACGGTTTACTTTATCATGCCCTTGGCATTGGACATTTAAGTTGTTACCTACAGAGTTTTATGAGGCAGTTTGATGACCAAGATTAAACTTAACACTATGTACTCTAGGAGTATTAGAGCAGGCTGTGTTGCGATGTGCCCCAGCAGGCAATGCTATGTGAGCTGTTATACTCTACGCAATTCTGCCATAATAGTCTAGCATTACATGAGAACACAGGTTCAAATTATCTGGCAATAACCTAGTGTTTCTTTTCTTGCATCGGGGAACATATCTCTCATATTTTCTTGTTTTAGAAAGAGTTTTGATGATAAAAAAGAAAACAATAAAATAGAGATTTAGAGGCAGAGAGAGTCTTGGAGGGATGGGCGTCTACCTTCCACACATGGCTGTAATTCCCTTAGCAACAGTTTTGTGAGTCAGAATTGAGACTCTGCTCAAATACTGTTTAGGATAATGTGTTGACCTTGAGGCATTGGGTTCGGAAACAGCAAGAAAATGTATCTTTGTGCTGATATCAACAAAGCTTATTACAAGTCAATATTAATTATTGGCCCTATAAATTTTGCTAAACAAAAACAATGATATTTCCATGCAATACTTTTCTCACTTGAATTCAGTGTCCAGTTATGAGAAGGAAAGTATAAAGAGATTACAAAAATGGTTGGCCACTTCTTCCACTCAGTTTGCTAATCACTCTGCATGAGGATCTGGGTCATATTTTCTGGCTACTTGGCACTAAAACATCCTACCCTTGTTGCCACATAAGACTAACTTTAGGATAACAACTTCCCCAAATGCAGAGTCAGGAGCAAAACTCCAAAATCCATGATCTTGTGCCATATTGAACTGCTTCACAATGACTAAGAACATCATCCTCGTGTATTTCTTATCAGGGATACATCACTAAACCAAATGACTGCTTAGCTCATTAGAAGCATATTTGCTCTTCAAAATTTCACAGAATAAAACTTATTCCATCCCTGGGTGGGGATTCATATACACTCCTCTTGAAAGGACTTAGCTCAATATCTGTATACAGGAGACGCCCAATAGATGATATTTCTCTCTATACGTATGAATGATAAAACTCCATGTAAACTCCAGGTCATTATTTTCTTTCATGACATGTGTGAATAACTCCTACCTTCAACCTCAGGGAACATCTTCATTTTGATTTGCAGGAATTAATAAGTGTAAATCCTACTGAATCTAGGGAAAACAAGAAGCAGCAACTCTGGCACCCTAAGATCAGAGTCCTACACCCAGCTGAGTAGTCAGGATGGCTACCCCCCTAGTTACCCAGAAGTAATTATGAACCAACTCTCAAGCCAACCAGGCCTGTCCTCTGATGCTATCAAAGTAACATAGCTAGGATTCAGCTTCGTGGTTGGCTGGTAATTAAAAAGCTGCAAGCTGTGAGAGAACATGGCTGAGATCCAGGGAGAGAGTTTGCCAGAGGTTGCAGACATGGCCAGGGATGAGTTTGCAGGAGCAGCAGGTGGGGTTGGCTCTGAGACTTGGGGAAGATGCTCAGGGATGGAGGAGTGGAAAGTTTTAAGGTATCCTTCCTTCTGTCTTAATGACAAAATTACTAGCTGGTGATGGAACTAGCAAACTTAACCAGCTTATCACCACTTGGGAAAATTTCAGCTAAACAAACTTAGTGTCCTGGATGGTCTGCTAACCATCCACAGACTTGGACTTTTCATGGTTATGGTCTTTTATGTCACAAAGAATAATAAAGGCTGTGATGTATTTTTTATTTGAATTTATTGTTATCACGTAAGTAATGTGTATTTATTATAGGATATTTAAAAATATTAATATATACATAAAAAATTACAGCCAATCAAACCTTTGAAAAACAGTTACCATTATTGGGCATTTTCTCTTAGGCATTCTTATACAGCTATGCATTTTATTTTGTTTTTTAACTTAATGTCTCAAGTATTTTCCAATGTTACTAAAGTCATTTTTATAGCTATCTGATCTTTCATCATTTAGGCATCCCATATTTATATTCTTCCACTGCTAGAAAATAATACAACTCATGAACTAATTTGACAAACTCTATTAATATAATCATTTCCAAATGTTAAAATACTGTGTTTTATTACCTGGCAATCAACAAAAGTAATCACCCGAGGAAATATTATAAGCTAAGCCTGATTTGGAAAACCTGATCCATGATGACAATTTATAACAAAAACATAGTATTTGATTATGCAAACATACAGAGAAATTGGGAATAAGGTCCAACATTTGTGGTTGGGTACTCCACAAAGGCCAAACTACAGTCACTTGCATGCCTATACCTTACATTTAGCCAACATTCCCCTACAGACAAGACGTAGAGAGAGAGGAAAGTTGATGTCACGAAAAGTTTTGATCAAATCCAAGTGAATCTGATACCAGAATAACCAAATGATTGCCAAAAGTTTTGGCTAGATATGATTTGGGGCCGATATCAGGACGTTCCAGAAAATGTATCCATTGGAAAGAGAAAATGGGATTTCCTAGAGGCCTGACTGCCTGCAATTTCAGAATTTTTGGTGAAGAAAGACCAGGTCACAAAAAAGAGCAAAGGAGTCCTGACCACAAGCTAAATGTCAGTGCAACCTGCTTGTTCTTCATTCTTGCCTTCAGTTCTTCTCTATAATTTGGATGGGGAGGGCTTTTCTTTTGATATTTTAAGAATTCTGTTAAGTTAATCCATGAAAGGAGATAATAAATATTCGTTTCCCATGGTGGGGAAAATAAATACTTAAGTGATTAAGAACATGGGCTCTGGAGTGGTCAATATTACAAGTCAATATTAATTGCCACACACCTGCTGTGACATTTTAGGTACTTATTTAGCCTCTTTGAGCTTCATTGTCTTTATCTACTAAGTGAAAATAGTAATAGTAACTATCTCAAAGGGCTGTTGAGAAGATTGCATGACTTAATGTATACAGTACGTTCAGCACTGTGTCTGGCACATAGGGAGCCTTGCACACGTGTGGTAGCTGATTACACTTTCCAGAGATGGCTACAGCAATATTTCCCATCCCACATGCTTTTCTGCAATGTGATCTGGACACTCCCTATTCAGAAATGAATCTATTATATATGCATCCATCTCCTTTAACCTGTGTGGGCCTGCAACAATTTGACCAGCAGACTGTGACAGATAGGGGAGTGTGTCGGGTCTGACGTAGTCTTTAGCTGGCCGGCCGCTCTGCTTCCTGCCTTTGCAGCCAGCTTCCGTCAAAGCCACATGCTGTAACCACCCTGCTGCGAGAAGCCCAAGCCATGTGGAGAAGCCCTGGGGAGACACCCCCGTGCAGAGACAGCGAGGTTGGAGGTCCTGGGCATCTGACATGAGAGCCAAGGAGCTGGTCTGGGCATTCAGCCTGGTTCGGCCTTGAGATAACCATGTGAATGAAACCACCAGAGAACCCAAGAGGAAACCACCCAACAGAGAAGCAGGAGAGAGAAAAATAAATCATCGTTTTAAGCTACAGTTTTGGAGTGGTGCGTTAGGCAATAAATGACTGGAGCAGGTATTATCTGCTGTTTTTATGATCATCACAATCATTGCTTCATGGAAGGCTCTTGGCTGTTAGATACTCAGGATATAATTTAGAAATTCATATGACTTCATATTCCACCTTGAAAACATTCATTCTAGATGAGAATGACAATGAATTGACAATTAATATTGGGAGAGCAGGATACTAACAAGGGGTCCTTTGCTTCAAGTGTGTGCAAAGTGCTAAGGGAACCCAGAGGAGTGAGTGGTTATTCTGTTAGGGAGCAGACGCTGGGGACGGGTGTGTGGTATTAGAGGAGACAACCTCACAGAAGAGGTGACATGTGAGCCGACCTTGGGGAATGTGAGATGTCACCAAGCAGCAAATGGAGAAGACAGTGGGGATAGATTTTCATAAGTAATTACAGCAGCTGGACAAGTTCTATCTGGATTTAATGTAAAGAGTAACATTAAATTGACTGATAATTTGACTTTTGTTGGTTAAAAGCTGATTCTAAGTAATTAGAGAGATAATTTCTTGACTACTTATGATAGATGATGGAATTTAATTTTTCAAATCTCTCTATTGGCGGGGAAAAGAAGGAACTACAGTGCAAAACCAGACGGAAGATAAAAGCCTAAATTGGGGTGGTAATTTTTATCACTGTGGCAAAATTATTTTTTACATATAAAATACTCTTGGCAATCAATTTTTTTTTTTAATCTCTTGGTCTATCCTCACCAAGTACATAACTGAGCACAAGTCTTATGAAACTATAAAAAGTGAAAAACTCAATATGCAATAGATGCTTTTTTTCACCCTATATGAAACTGCTGAATTTTGATAAAAATTCAATATATTATAATTGTGAAACTCTGTGGTAATTTTTAAAATCCCATGTTGGCGGGATAGATTCTGCTGCCCTGCAATGTTTCTTTTTGGATAGGCTGCAATTAGAGGCATTGATGGTGCCATTTGTTGCCATTGTTGTTTTTTTTGAACAAAAATTCTTTGAATAACGAAAATTCTACATCCAGTTCAGCTCCTGTAGACTTTTCTAAGAGTCTATCTGTGAAGATCTAAGAAGTTTTATGAAGAAGAAACATGAAGCATTTCTTTACCATCTTTGGCAAGCTTTCATTTTCTTTTATTTTTTACTTGCTTTAAATATTGATTAGATACAAAAGAATTACAAAATATGCATAAGCTATAAAGAACAATGAAACAGTTAAGATGTGTGTACCCATTCTCTGTTCTTAAAAATCATTATTTTTGATGGTTTCATTCACTCTTCCACAATCACAGCCCCTCATGTGGGGAAACACTACCCTGAATTTTGGGTTAATTATTCGCTTGCTTTGATTTTTAGTTTATGTCATTAAACATCTTTGGTTTTGCTTGTTTTTGAGGCTTTCAGCCAAGAGAATCATATTGCAAGATATATTTTTCACCCAGACTGCCTGGCTTTGACAATTATTCTACCAGTTATGATCTGTGAGATCTTGAACAAGTTAGTAAACCTCATTGTGCCTGTTTTCTCATCTGCAAGATGGAAATAATAATAGCTTCTGCTTTGTAGTGTTCTTGTGAGAAAGAACTAAATGAGCTAATTTACTTAAGACATTTAAAACAGTGCCTGGAACGTAGTATGAGCTATGTAAATATTAGTCATTATTATTTTACAATCTGTTTTATGACTGCCCCAATTTCCCTTCCAAAGATAATCCATGCTATTGTGGATAGCCATAATTCCTTCATTTTTATGGACATACAATATTTCCTCACGTAAATAGAACACTATTTATTTATCCCCTGTCCAGTCAATGGGCATTTGAGCTGTTTCCTGGATATTGCTTACACCAGTGTTGCTAAGAACATTCCAGTGTGAGTGTCCTGATGCACACATTCCAGAGTATCCGTATATAGGGTAAATTCCTAGGATTGAAATTTCTGGGGCTCAGAGCATGCATGCCTCCAACCTTACCCGGCAATGTCACAATTTCCAAAGTGACCATGTAATTTTACACCTTTTACCCACAAGTGTGTTTAAGTGACTCAATTGCTTCATGACCTTGTCAACCTTCCATACTGGTAGTTTTAATTTTTACCAAACTGGTGGGTGGTTTTAATTTGCATCTTGTTGACTATGGTGTGGTTAAACATCTTTTCAGATATTTATTAGCCATTAACAAGCATGCAACGCTTGTTCAAATGTTTTGCCCACTTTTCTGCCAGGCTTTTTGTCTTTTCATGTTGATTTGTATGCATTATTTATTTATTTTGTATGTTTTTCCCAGTTTGTGACTTGAATTGTCGTTCTCTTTTTTTTTTTTCTTTTTTATTTCAGCATATTGTCATTCTCTTTTGATGCTTACTTTTTGTGACCGTAATGTCAAGGCAGTGGATCATAACAAACTTTTCTTTATGATTCATTCATTTCGTGTATTATTTAAAGAAACTTGTCTTGGCCAGAGATCATAGCTTCCTGTACTGAGTTCCAAACATCATGAAGTCTGCCTTTCACTGCTATGTCTTTCATTAGTCTGGAGTTGATTAATTTGTGTGTGGTATGAACAGCGGTGGGGGTCAATCTGTTTAGTACGGATAAATAATCTACTCACGACAATATAGTAAAGATGCCGTCCCTTCTCCACTGATCTGCAGTGCCAGCTCTGTCATAAACCAAGGTTTTTGGTTTGTTTTTGGTTTTTGGTTTTATACAAGTGAATCTTTTCTGGGCTGTCTCTTCTGTGCCATGTTTAATGTGTCTACTCCATGTCACTTCACAGGGGCTAATCCATGTAACTTTATTGTGACTCATGACATCTTAGAATTTATATCCTGCCACTTGTACTTCAGCAGCCAATTGGCTCTTAAAAGCTTACTCTTTGATGGAAATATTAAAATCCACACACTAACCCTATTGAGATTTTTGACTGGAATTACTTTGACTCCACAAGTAACTTTAAAGAGAAATGACATTTTTTATGATATTGAGTACTCCAGCTCGTGAATATGTTACACACCCCCAGAGAGATTAAGGGACAGAGAGAACATCTCCAACATAATTTCACAATGTTTCATACTTTTCTTTCCAAAGGTCTAGACTGTAAAATCCTTGAAGAGATTTGTTTTTAGATATTTTACATGTTTTACTGATATTATGAATGCTAAGATTTCAAAATTTTATTTTTTCATGTTTGTTGCTGTTGTATATTTTTATAGATGATATATGCAGGAGGCAGAATTTATCAATGCTAATCATCTGTCTATATATTCTTTTAGGTTTGTTATGTAGATAATAATATCATCTGTAGGCAACTAAATTTTATTTCTTCCTCTTCATTTCCTTTACTTTTTTTCTTGCCTGGCTGTACTGGTTAGGACTCCCAAAACAATGCTCGATTAAAGTGGTGATGTCAGGCATTCTTGTTCTAAACCTTAAAGGGAGTGCTTTTAATGTTTCACCACAAAGCACAAGGCTTGTTTTCAGATTTAGGTAGGCTTTGAATATCAGCTTCAAGGCTCTAGCTTGTCAAGAGTCTTTTAAATATATATATATATGGTAAATAAGTATTAAATTTAATCAGTGTTTTACTGTTTTTACTAAGATGATTATATATTTTTCTTCTTTTGTTAATGTAATGATTTATGTTAATGGATTTATATTATTTATATTAATATAAATTACTTATGTCAATTTATATTAATGGATTAATGCTAAACAAAACTTGAATTTCTGAGATAAATTCAACTGATTATGACATTATTATTTAATATATTGGCGCAATGATTCATTACTGAATACTAGTGAGAATGGCCAGCAATTTTCCTTTCTCCTACTGTGCCTGCTGGACATTGGCATCAGGTTTGTGCTGGCTTCATCAGGTGAATTAGAGAATATTTCCCAATTTTCTATTCTGGACAAGAGGTTCTATAAGAGGGGATAATTTGTTCTTTTACCAATAAAATTATCTTGAACTAGAATGTCCTTGGGAGAAGATTTTCAACTCTTGATTCAATAGTATTGTTGGTTATAAAATTCAGTTTTATTATTCCTTCCCGAGTAATTTTTATTGTTACATATTTTTCTAGATACCTATTTATTCACAAATATTATTTCATCATTTTAAACTTTATTATGCCTATAGTTTTGTTTCCTTTTTCATTTCTAATTTTGTCTGTTGATGTCTTCCCTTTTATTCCCGATCAGTTTGCTAAAAGTTTACAAATTTCATTAGTCCTCTGTATTGCAATTTCATTTTCCTTATGAGTAACTCCTTCCCCTATCTTTATTATTAATAATTCCTGCTGTCTGTGTTCCTGTCATTATGCTTTTGTTATTTCACTGATCTACCAAATTAGGTGCTTTGGTAATTAAGCTGTAGCTGTCTTTCCTTTCTATTATAAATATTTCAGTTATATGTTACTGCATTATTGTTCAATTTTAAGTATTTTATTCCTGTTGTTATTTATTTTTTGACTTATCTCTTGATGATTTGCAAAAATGTTCATTTTTTTCTACCTTGTCACTGGTTTCTAATCTAATCATATGGCGGTCATAGAGAATAATCTACATGCTATTATTTTGTGATTTTTTTTTGAGAACTTGCTTTATGTTCAAATATGGGGCATCTTTTTGCAATGCTCTGTGCGCTTGAGAAGAAAGTGTATACCACCATGATGGCATGCAATGATTTAGAAATATCCACAAGAGTTTTTAATTCTTCTATATTTTAACTCATCCTTTGTCTTTTTTATTTTGTCAGTTACAAAGACTGGATATTAAAAATATTTTAGATGATGGTAAATTTGTCTTTTTCCTAATACTTATCGCAAATACATGTGTTCCTGGGAGCATAGAATTTTTAAATTGTTATATCTTCCTAGTGAATTAATTATTCAATTGTTATATAGTGACCAACTTAGGAAAAATGCTTTTTCCTATAAAGCTTATTTTGTCTGGTATTTATATAGCAAAGCCCCTTTCTTTCAGTTAGTATTTTCATGGCATATCTTTTATATCACTTTATATTTAAACTTTCCTATTATGATGTTTTAGGCATATCTCTTATATAATAAAAATTGTATAGCTGAATGTGAATTTTTAATCTAGTAAGACAAAATTGTGTTTTAAATAGAGAATGTACTCCATTTACAATCATTGTATTTACTGGAATTCATCTCCACACTATACTTTGTACTTTCTATTTCTCCCCTCCCTTTTTCTGTCCCGTTTTCCCTCTTTTAATCTGGTGTGTGTGCATGTATGTTTGTAGGCATGCACATATATACATGTATTTTTTCTTTCTCCATTTTACCTCTACTGGTTTGTTAGTTATACTTTCTATTTCTATTTTTGTGATTTTCTTAGACATTTTAATACATAATTAAGTAATCAACATCTATAGTTAAACAATATATTTACCATCTTTTAGAATAAGCATTTCAACACTTTAATTTTGATCATTCACACAACTTATATGCTACTGCTGTCATGTACTTTAATTCTATATTATTTGTTAATTCCTTAAGACTTTAATGTTATTGTTTTAGTCAGTGCTTTTAAACATTTACCCAAATATTTAGCATAATATTTGGTCATATTCCCTTTATATGTCAAACTTTCCATTGAGGATCACGTCTTTTTAGTATGAAGAACATAATTTAATATTTTTAGCAAAAGCCTATTGTAAAATGACGCTTTTTTAGTGCCAAAAAAAAGTATTTATTTTTGCCTTCATTCTTAAAATGATAACATCATTGGACACGTGATTACAGATTGACAGTTATTTTCTCTCAGAAACATGTTATTTTTCTATGCTCTTTTGCAAACAACAAGTGTTAATAAAAAGTCAGTTCTTTTGAAGTTATTTCTTTTCTCTCTGGGTGCTTTTAAAATCTTCTCTATGTCTTAGGTTTTCTGCACTTTCACTATGATCTACATAGATGTGAATTTCTTCTTATTTATCTTACTTTGGGTACACTGAACATCATGATTCTCTAGTTTGATATTTTTCATCATTTCCAAATATCCTAAGTCATTATCTTCTCAAATTTTTTCATCTTATTCCCTTTCTCATTCCTTTTTCAAACTTTTATAGAAGTATATCAGACTTTCACCTTCTAGCCTTCACATCTCAACCTCTCCTTTGTAGTTTCCATTTCTTCACTCTCTTCCGAATTCTGAATAACATAGTTTAAGATCTATATTTCAATAATTAATTAATTATCTTTACTTATGTCTAAATAGTCTTAAACCTCATAATGTAATTCTCTTCCTAAATTTATTTGATTGTAAAGTGTCTCCTTTTTATTTCTTACGTTTAAAACCCTTATTTTCTAGTTAGACATAGCATATGCCTCTAGTTTATATAATATATTTTGTCCAATAGGTTTAACATCCAGACTGAGCAGCTGAGTCTTGTCTATTGTTTCTTCTAACTCTCATTTTGGTGTTTTGTTATCTGAAGGGTTTTCTGATTTTGTCAGTATACTCATATTTTTTAGGAATTAATGTGTGGGAATTCTCTGAGGCCTGGATTGAAGGTGTGCTCCTCCAGAGAGCATGTGTGTTTGTTTTTACCAGGTGTTTAAAGAAACTATTAAAACTGGACTTCCTTACATTATTTGGGTCAAAGATTTCTCAACAATCTAGACTGAAAACCCTTCTGTGCTTATGAATTCTCAGAGGAAAAACATTTTCCCCTAGGCAGCAATGTTTGAGGGTGCAGAAGGGAGTCTTATCTCTAGTTTATCTTTACAAGGGGGTGGGGGCTCTTACTAGGTGCCTCCCAGTAGACTCCACACTGTCCACACTCCTACTGAACTATTTCACAGTGTAGAGTGTCTGAGCTGTGTTTCAAGTCCCCCATGTCCTGCAAAGCCATGAAAATCAAAGACCATTTTCCCCTGCGTTAGCAGAGCTACCAAGGAGAAAGTGGATTTCTGTGCTCTGCTTCCTTTTCAGGGTTCTCACCTTTATGCACCTTCATTTAAATTTCAGGCTCTGAATAGTCCTTACTTTTTATTAGCTAGTAATTGAAAAACAAGTTGCTTCTTTAAAAAAAAAAAGATAAAAGTAAAAGCCTGTTTTCTATGAAACATTTATTTGAGGTGCCTAGTTTATTATGCTGTAAGAAATTAAAAAAAAATTCTCCCTGTGAAATTCAATATTTTAAAAATTTATATTTCAATAAAATTTTAGATAAAAATAGAAGGAAAGAGGATTTCATGTTTTCAGTTCCATTAATGGTGCTTTTATTTTTATCTAAAGAAAAGTAACTTGTCCCTGGGATTAGTGTGTTCTTTGCTCAATGTGATTCACCAAAGTTTTGCAAATGCTCATTGAATGAGCATGCATTAAGCTCTTTCTACATTCCAAACTTTGTGCTAGTCTATTTGAATACATTAACTCATTAGATTTAATCTTCAGACATAAAGGATTCAAGAGCTACCCTATACATTAAGATGGGAAAACCCGATCTCCCTGGTTCGAGGGATGAAAGTGAGGGCATTAACTGAAGTTAGTAAATACAACCCATTAAACTTCTCATTCTCAGGGAAATGCACCTCTCTGATGGCGCCATCTGGAAGTTCCCGAGGTAGATAAGAAGCATGAGATGTTGATATATCTTTGAGAAGAATTTTGTACTGAGCTGTTTCGTTCTCTCAAGATTGGGGCATAAAGGTCTAGAACAGAAAAAAAGGGAAAACATTTTCAGAACCAGCAAGCCTGAGCCCTCCTTCTCTCTCTGGCCAATCACAAGCAAAACCTTTGCTCTATGAGCCTTGGACCCCTTTATCTGAAAAAGGGAGCTAATAACCCATACCAGTTTTCCCCTTCATCTTTCGTATGCCTGATGCTTGCGATGGCAGAATGTTTTGATCATGAGGATAAATGATGATGGCCACTAACTGTGAAAAGAGATTATGTGAAAAGAGATTAAGCCTTGAAATCAACTGGACCACAATACCAATCTCTCCTCCGTCATCTGCTAGACAAGGGTTACATGAGTTATGTGTGTAAAGCACATAGCAAATATTTGGCATCAAGTGTCTCTTATTTTTGTTCTTGGAACATGGAGTCATAAGACAGTATTTTAAGCACTTAGTAGCATTTGAGACTCAGATAAATTGGTCAATTTCTTCATCTCTAAAGCAGAGATGACAACATATGTTTCACAGGACTGTGGTCCCCCAGTATCACTTGAGTTGGTACATAGAAAAGATCTTAATCAGTTTGAAGGAGCCACAAAGATATGCTACCACATTACCCAGCAATTTTTATAGAAGATATTTAGCTGAGAATTTCAGTAACAAGATAGGGAGCCTGTCCTTAACACCAGAGTGCAAATGAAACACAAAACACGATGCCATTTCTTTCCAGTTTCCAACCTATGCAGGAAGTGAATCTTCTAGTGTCCAGAGAAAGGTCTCAGTGGGATCAGTGAATTTGACACAACTAGATGTAGTGGAATGAGCCCGCCTTAGAATCTGGAAACCTTGGTTTCAGTACAGAATCTAACTTATGCCGGCCTTTTGAAGATCAGAGGAGAAGCATCTATACGTTTTAGGACAGCTAAAACATCATGCGTACATATTCATTCTGTAGAATAGTGTCTCACATGGGTCAGCTAAATGAATAAATGATGTCATTTTTTACAGTTCCCCTCTGTAAAATGGTCATTATTATGCCTACCTCTTGGAATTACTGAAAGATAAAGGAAAGGCCTCCCTTGGGATATAGTAGATAACCTGATAGAGAGTACTCATCTCCCTACACTGCTGATATGAAGCTCATATCCTAGATGGATTTAATACGTTTTTTTTTTCCTACAAGTCCCACCAGAGAGCTCAACCATATATATGTCCATCAAATAAATGTCCTTCCAACTCCAAAAGGCTATGTCTTAAATTGCCTTCTTTTTCTTCACTGGAGTTAATAACAGCAAATAAAAGAAAATAACAGATCTGCTGAAAAACTCAAGACCCAAAAGGGACAGATGTCTAGCTATTTCCCAGCCCGCAAAGACTCCAAAATCCACCAGGTCAGATGTGTCATAAAAAGTAATCAGATAGGAGAAAGGAATGGAAAATATTTCAGGTCCTCCAATAAGCCTGAGATTCTGTGACTGCAGGTACTAAGTCCCCATTTTTCACCAAAGAGTCACAGAAAGAAATAGTTGAGAAAAGGAAGGATCTCTTGATGTGTAACAGATTTTTGGTGTTAACTTTAGGGCAAGCCTAGGATGAACTGTGTCTCCTGTGTATCACACAGAGCCTAGACACCATGGTAGGTGCTGATGAAGCAAGACTCAGCTCTTACCCTGAGGCTCTGAACAGTATAAGAAGGTCTGGGAGGCACAGAAATGACAGTATCACTGGGGGAACACTGGAATGGAGATATATACAATGTTTAGTGAGAACATTGAGAGTGTGAGAAAAAAATCTACCCAAAGATAACCTGTCTTGAGTACGTATTTCTTCAGTGAAGTCTTGACAACAAGAGCATAAGTTCAGCCTTAGTCCCTGAAAATCATACTGGGTTTGAACCAGTTGCTATAAGAACATATGCATAAGGTCAATTCTATGGGGTAATAAGTAGGAATAATGGCTTGAATTCTGATGCTTGAGCTCCTGTAGGTCATAGGCAGTTACCTCTACCCGTAAACATGTTCAAGTTTGCATACAAGTAAAAGTAAAGAGCAGGTGAGAGGAGACAGCCCTTTTTGACCTCCATCACAATGGAACTGGAAAGTCACACTCCATGCTGAGAAGCTCACAGCTTGGTGGCCCGTTTCTGTCTTCTCCACTTCTGTCTTTTATAGGCCAGTTTCGCTGGCAGTGAAGAATTTCTTCCTGGCAAAATGGATTTGCTTGGGCACATCTGCTCCAAAGCTGATGACATGTTCTGGAAACCCATCATCAGGCCACCTTGCTTTGCACTTCAAGACTTGGGTCTATTTCCTCAGCTGGCACATAAGTGACATAGACTGTCCCTTCAAACACCAAAGCTCTCTGGATTTAAAAATGAGCCTTAACCTTGCAAACTTCAGCCTCTATTTCTTTCGGTTGTGTTTTGTTTAAAGGAAGCATTCAAATTAACAGAAATGCAATTAGAATTTGAAATTTTTTCTTTTCTTTTTTTAATTATTATTGACATGTAATAATTGTACTATTTGAGAGTACATGTGATATTTTAATACATGTACACAGTGTTTAATGAGCAAATTAGGATAACTAGGATATCCATCACCACAAAAATTTATCTTTTCTTTGTAATAAGAACATTATAATTCTTCTCTTCCAGCTATTTTAAAATATACAATAAATTATTGCTAGCTATAATTTCCCTACTGTGCTATTGAATACTGGAACTCATCCTTTCTGTCTAACTGTAATTTTATGCTCATTAACCAACGTCTATTCAAAGCAGGTATATACACATACAATTATAATGTGTGTGTCTGTGTGCATGTGAGTTCATGCCATTTTTAAAGTGCCCACTAAGTACTTGGTCCATATATTATGGCATAGGATTATCCTAAAGATTGAATGTGGATTAAATGTATTAATATCATTATCTTCAAAGTGAAAGATCAGGCAGTTAAGTATGTAAATTCAAGTCTATCTGACTTTAGCACTTGTGTCATTTCCACTTCACCATGCAGATTTATAAGGTTCTTACCTTCAGAGTGAAGAATTATTAATAATTCAGGATACATATGGAGTCTTAAAACAATAGGGTTGAAAGTTCCCTTGAAGCACATTTATTCATTTTGCAGGCATTTAGTGTCCTCTCTACTAAAGGCTGGGCAATGACAAGACACTGAGGCAGTGATGTGAAGCGTCTCACTCTGTCCATCATTCAATCACTGTGTCCTCACACTTTATCATTAGCTACTAGAGGGAACAAGTGCTATGACAGAGGATGGCACAGGATGCTTGGCATCGTGGAAAAGGACACCTACCCCATGCTGGAGTGGAAGCCCAGAGAGGAGTAGGATCAGGGAAGGCCTTTGGAAGAAGTATCTTTTCTCACCATTCACTGCCACTCCCTTTTGTGGCCCCCTCTTCCTGGAATGACCTTCCCTCCCCAATCCATCCACCTTAGGATGTAAATTCAATGACTCTCTAGCAAAAATTTGTTCCTTATTCTTCAGGCCTCCTGGGCCATCCTCTCTGTACCTGTTCACTCTCATTTTGCATTTGTTCATGTTGCCTCTGTGTTTCAATCGGAAGTTCCCTGAGGGCAAGTGCAATGTCTTGGCCATCTCTTCGTGTCTCAGAATGACTCTGGGGCCCTCTCTTCGTGTCTCAGAGCATGCCAGAGGGAACTGAACGTGAAATCAGAGGGTATATGGCAGTGTCAGCTAAGAATGGTAAAAGAGTGTACATTTGTCACATTTGTTTATTTATTTTCACTTTTATTTATACCTTGGCCTTTTTCCAAAATTGACTTACACAATTTGTTTCTCATATGCTAGTTAATATAGTTTGATTCTTGAGACTGCCAAGTTAATGGATGATGTACTTGAAGGGTGCATTTTTGTCATTCATTCATTCATTCATTCAGATGAAGAGGTCAAACAGCCAAAAGCTGTCTAGAAAAGGCTCTCCCAGCAGCTGCAGGATTAATCTCTCGGTCCCAAAGGGGGATCCGGGCAGCACATGACAGAGAGTCTTGGCATCATGTTTGGCCTCTATACTGAGGGCAATGGGTGATCAGTTGGAGAGAGGGTGGTATGTGCAGTTTATACTCCACTTCATGTAAACTCTTATTTCTGCTGGAGTCACACTGAGCCCTTCGTGCAGCCCCAGATTATTAGAAATCCAGACGATGGAAACCACCTGATGTGTCTCTGCCTTCACTGCATCTTCTTCAACCAGCACAACTCTGGTAACTACATTGCAGCTCGCCAGCACCCCCCACAGTCCTCCAGTCCCAGCAGGCTGTGAAACCCCACTTGGTAAGCCCTACCACACCCCCAGCAAAGTTCCTAGGTTCCCACTCCAGCTGTCCCCCAGAGGGCTGATCCCTCTCTACTTAGGGATCTACAGCATGCTTGAAAGTTCAATCTTATTCCCCTATAATTTAAGATTCCCAAGACAAAAATCATACATATAGATCTAATACTTATCTGTTATATAAAAAATAGCCCTGACATGCTCTGAGGTTGAGGGTGGGCAAGCTTCCAGAAGAAGCTGCCAGCATTCCCCCAGCTGTGGCTTCACTTCCAGCTGTAGTAAGGGCCGGTCTCTGAAGCTTGAAGTGCAGGCTGCCAGGTGGGCCCTTCCTGCTGGCTTCAAGCATCTGCTTTTCATCTGCCCATAAGTAGGTTTCACGTTGCTGTTTATAGATCCTTGCTAGAAGGACAGTTCTTGGGCAGGGAAGCAGAAGCTTGCAGTGCTTGGGAGAAGGCAGAAGCCTGACGACGGAAGAGTAAGAACAGCTCGTACTGATACAGCTCTTTGCGGTCTGTATCGTAAGTCTGGTGATATGAACTAACAGGCTGGCAGTAGGATCCCTATTTTGTTCAGGAAGTAGAAGTGAAGCACGTTTATGGCAGCTTCTATAAGACTGCACAGCAGTTAGCAATAGAGGAAAATTCTAATACATGAAGGGTGTGTGTGTGTGTGTGTGTGTGTGTGTATTTGAGGGAGACAGAGGAGACAAAGACAGACAGACACCTTTAAGACCTCTTCAAAAATTTTAGTCCAGTGTCTTGCTCAAGGCAGCCATGCCCTGAATAACCTTGTTGACAAAGTTTCCAGAAACCAGAAGCTCGTTCATCACCCTGTAAGTTCGTCTAGTGTTGTTGACTCTAATGACTGAAGAGAAATAGTCCATCGTTAAGCTGAAAATAGAAAGTAATGTGGTATGGTGAAGCACAGCTCAGCTTTAGAAACTGGGCAGTTCTGGAGTTGAGTCTGTTTTTCCACTTTATGTGTAACATGGAAGAAGTAACTTAATTTTGTGATGTCTGCAATGTTTCGCCTGTGTGGTAATAATTTCCTTCAGGAGGGAAGGAAGTGAAGTGAAGTGCTCAAAGCCGAGCCACCCAATAGAGCCATCTGTGGTGATGGAAACAGTCTAAATCTGCCCTGGCCAATACAGCACTCATTTGCCACACATGGATATTGAGAAGTTAAAATTTGACTAGTACTACTGAGGAACTGAAATTTTTTTATTTTCAATTAATTTTAATTTAAGTAGCCACATAGGCATGAGGCCACTATATTGGACAGCTAAGATATAGAAACTACAAATTCAATGTCTTAGCTGTTCTCCATGACAACTTTGTAAGTTATATGATGCAGAAAGTCTTTTCTTGTTTTATTGATGAGGAAACTGAGGCTCAGAGGAGATCCCACTGAAATCTCACAGGGGCATCTCATGCCATTAGTTGGCTCCTAAACTGTCAGGCTCTAGACAGCCCCTCCCCACCCAGCCCAGGGCACACGCAAGCCCTAAAGCCAGTTCATCGCCCCCTGAGTAGAGAAAGTGCTTTGCACAATGAGCCAAAGCCGCTGACAAAGTATTATCCGTTGTGTCAGTGCTAAGGCATCCTGTCTAAACCATTTCCCGTCACCAACAGGAGAGGACTGGCTGGGTAAAAGACTCGGAGCCATTCAGTCAGGTTCATGCAGCTTCCCTCAGCAAGAAAGGGCCTGAAATTTGACGCTACACTCTGCTTTATATTGGCTGGAAACATCTCTGACTTACTTGATTAATAATAATCTTGAAATCCCTTCAATACAATGGTTTTTGGTCTTGAAAGATACCAGCAATTCTGGGGGTAGGAGAAGGAACCTGTTATGTGCTGAACTGTGTGCGCCCTCCCCCACCAGAATTAATATCCTGAAGCCCAAACCCCTAGCCCTCTGAATGTGACTGTATTTGGAGATAGGCTCTTTAAAGAGGTAATTAATGTAAAATGAGGACATTAGTATGGTCCCTAATCCAATATGACTGTGTCCTTATGAGGAGAAGGAATTTAAGCCCAGATGCACAAAGGAAGACCACATGAGTACACAGGGGTAAGAGAGCCGGCTGCAAGTCAAGGAGAGAGGACTCAGAAGGAACTTTGATCCCAGACTTCTGGCCTCGAGAATTGTGACATCACAAATATCTGTTGTTTAAGCCACCCAGTCTAAATGGTTTTTTGCTATAGCACCCCAACCAAAATAAGACAGCATTTATTTGACAAATATTCCCAGATAATTCTAGCAACGAGCACAGGTGGAGAACCCCAGATTTAGTTCACAAAAAAATGACAATCATAAAAACACCAATATTAACACAATAAGGATAAGAGTAAGAGAAAGCATTATGGATGTTCACAATTAATACACATTCACACACATTTTTACAACATTGCTGTAAGGATTAATCACTATTCCCTTTTTAAAGATGAGCAACTGAAACCCTGCAAAGCAAAGTGATTTGTTCAAGTGTGCGGAGTCTATAATTAATAAAGACAGGTCACAAACATTCCTTCCTAGACCCCTCAATTCTGGGAAAATTCAAATTTCATCCGATTATCTTCTTTTCACTAAAGCCACTTTTTAAATTTTTTTTTTAATTTCAGAGTATTACAGGGGTACAAATGTTTAGGTTACATATATTGCCTTGGCCCCACCCAAGTCAGAGCTACAAGCATGTCCATCCCCTAAGCAGTGTGCACCACACCCATTAGGTGTGAATATACCCATCCCTTCCACCCCCCCCCACCTGCCCGACACTTGATGAATGTTACTACTATATGTGCACTGAAGTGTTGATCAAGTAATGCCAATTTGATGGTGAGTACATGTGGTTCTTGTTTTTCCATTCTTGGGATACTTCATTTAGTAGAATGGGCTCCAGGATAATATAAAAGGTGCTAGATCACTATTGTTTTTTGTGTCTGAGTAGAACTCTATGGTATACATATACCACATTTTATTAATCTACTCGTGTATTGATGGGCACTTGGATTGTTTCCACATCTTTGCAATTGTGAACTGTGCTGCTATAAACATTCTAGTTAGATGTCTTTTTTATAGAATGTCTTTTTAGCTTAGGATAGATGCCCAGTAATGGGATTTTTATATCAAATTGTAGTTCTACTTGTAGCTCTTTGAGGTATCTCCATGTTACTTTCCACAGAGGTTGCACTAGTTTGCAGTCCCACCAGCAGTATATGGGTGTTCCTATCTCTCTGCATCCATGCCAACATTGATTGTTTTGGGACTTTTTGATAAAAGCCATTCTCACTGGAGTTAAGTGATATCTCATTGGAAATATCTCTTTATTTGCATTTCCCTGATGATTAGAGATGTTGAGCATTTTTCATATGTTTCTTGGCTATTAGTCTGTGTTCTTTTGAAAGTTTCTGTTCATGTCCTTGGCCCACTTTTTAATGCACTTGTTTGAGATTTGGGCCTGCCTAGTACTTGAATGGGACACACTAAAGCCACTTCTCATTGGAATGGCCATGTGTCCCAATGTACTCAACACAGTTCAAGTTCACATTTGATTTCCCAGAGTAATTATCAATAGTGCCCCTTTTAATCCCCAAAGCATCTTGGTGTATATAATTCGTTACATGGGCACTCTACATGTAAGCCACATTTAATAGTAAAATTTTCCTGAGGCGGTTATCAATTCTCACCAGAGCACAGAGGCTGTCAGTGTGGTAAGAAGGTGTCTGCCTGCAGTCGGTATTCTCGCAGACACACCCGTGAGACAAGCGCAGGCTGCATGTCGGGCTATTGTGGAAAACAAGGCACAGTGAAGGCCTCAATTCAGGATCCCGGTGCCTTGGTTTGGACCTGCCACCTGCTTACAGTGGGAGCTCAGGCAAAATGAGAGAATCAAGCTAGATGACCCTGGGCTCACTCCAGCTTTAATCCTCTGGTTAATTCCGTAAACCCTCAGTGTGTTTAAGGGGCAGGTAAGGGAGTGCGCCATAATAGAGGCATGATGGACATGTTCACAGAGCTGGGAGTCTTTGGGAAAGGAAGGACAAAAACGTCATTCTGATATTGTGTTCCAAAACATCTGAAGTATATATTAGTTAATTTATTAATTTGTTACAATAACAAACCCCAGAAAAATCAGTTGCTTACCACATAAAGGTTTATTATTTTGGCCACCAAACTTTGTTGTGGACAACAGTTCTCCCTGGCAGGTCCCTTCCAAGCAGCAGGATAGGAGTTCAGTCTCGTGTCTTGTAGCTTTACCGTCTGAGGCTGGGGAAGTGGAGCTGGGGCACCCTACACTCCCTTTGGCTCACACCCGTTGCCCTGACCTAGCTGCATGGCCCTGCCTGTCTTCAAGGAGGCTGGCAGATATGGAGAAGCACATGGATTTTCAATAAGCCATGAATGTCTCTTCTAAAAGCACATGTCATTATAGTTCGCTATTAGAAAGAAAACTCCCTTGCACATAAGCAACACACACAGAACCCAGAGAATGGTACCAAAAGACTTATTTGCTGTTCCCGTTGCCTCCTTGGCAGCCCGTGCAGTCTGCCTCTGATGTGCACATGGGAGGCCCAGCTCCACACTGCAGCACCTGTGTGGGCAGAGACACAGTACTGTCACCCAAGTGCCACTCTTGGAGGACAGTTTCTCTCCTTGGAATCAGAAGCATGCTTGAAGTCTAAGTAATGAAAGGGCAGCAGGTATTAACAGTAGAAGGGTATATTTGTATAGCAAGTGCTCTACTCTGAAGAACCAGGAAGACTTAAAATACCTGCCATACAAAAGCTTTGTTGGGAAGGGCAAAGTGGATTAGCAGTGGCCAGGTAGCACCTTTACCTGGTAAACTCCATCCTTCATAATTCAATTGCAATCAAGTATTTCAACGTCACAGCTACAATGTCCTGCCTGCAAGCCCAAGTTCCAGACACTGCCAAGTGCATGGTAGGGGAGCTGTCTCAGCTGCCTTGGCGTGCTATTATTGCCTCTCACATGCTCTCCTCCCACCCCTCTGCCCAACACCACTCAGGCCCCATGGTCCACTTAGGTGTCATATGCTTGTGTCATTTTCCTAGGGCTGCCATAACAAATTGCCACAAACTGGCTGGAAACAACAGAAATTTATTGTCTCACAGTTCTGGAGATCAGAGGTCTGAAATCAAGGCTGTTGGCAGGGCCATTTTCTCTCTCCGGTCGTTAGTGTTTGTTGCCAATCCCAGGCAGTCCTGGACTTACAGCTGCATCACTCCAATCTCTGCCTCCACCATTCCGTGGCCATATTTTCTCTATGTGTCTGTGTCTTCACGTGGTATTCCCCTCCTTGTGTGTGCCTGTCTCTGTGTCTGTTCTTCTCTTCCTGTGAAGACACCAGTCACATCAGATTAAGGGCCCACCCTATTCCAGGAAGAACTCAGCTTACGTTTTAATTACATCAGCAAAGACCCTGTTTTCAAACAAGATCACATTCAGAGATACCAGAAGTTAGCAGTGGCCAGGTAGCACCTTTACCTGATAACCTCCATCCTTCAAAATTCAATTGCAATCAAGTATTTCAACATCACAGCTACAATGTCCTGCCTGCAAGCTCAAGTTCCAGACACTGCCAAGTGCATGGTAGGGGAGGACATTTGTTGTGTCCTCCAACAAATCAATTTGGAGGACACAATTCAGCCATGACAGTGCTTGAGTTGTCTGCCCAACCGCCCTTGACCAGAATCACTCCCTTTTACCTCTGTGCTCTCAGGGGTCGTGTATCATGAGCATAGCATTTGTTTCCTTGTAGGAGTTACTGGCTTGCACACCCTTCTTTACCACTTTATGAAAAAACACCTGCACAGACAATGTCTTATGTACCCTTTGCACCTCTCTGGCAACATCTCTTACAATGCCTGGTGTTGTGCAGAGCAACCTGGCCTAGAAGAAAGAATATGGGCTCAGAGACAGGCATTGCTTTTAACCACAAACCTGCTGTCTCCTAACCATGTGACTTTGGGCAAAGCATTTAGCCTATAATATTTCCAGTTTCTTGAAGACAGAATAATAACCCAAGCAATCCCACATAAGCCACAAAAAGAATTTATTGGCTTATAAAACTGGGAGAGTCTAGATTTGATCTAGATTCTGGCAGAGCTATATGCAAGGACTTAAAGAATATCAGTGCACCGCCCTCTTTTGCTCGCTTTCACTTCTCTGTTTTCCTCAGTATTATTTTTATTTCCAGATGGTCTCTTTCCACATGAGGCAAAAATGGCCAATAGTATCTAAGCATATATCATCTGGAGAACATGCCATCCAGGGAGAGAAAAGACCTCTCTTTGCCCGAGTACAGCTAGATTCCTGCCAAGAAATCAATGTCAGTGCCAGACAGGACCAACCAGTCATTGCCCTAGGAAATGGAGAGATCTGATTGGCCAGGCTCGGCCACCTGACAATTCTTTGTCAGGAGAGGCAGATCATGTGACTGAGAGCCCTACCAGTCGGGGAAGTCACTGGTCACAACGGGACAGTCAACATGAGTAACATGTGTCCACTGCAGAGCCTCAAAAACTCAGGAAAATTAGGAAGCCTCATAAAACAGTTGTAGCACCCAAGTTTTCTCACTAAATTTTTGTCAAAATCATGAGTAAATACGTAAATTGGCATTTCACTAGTTAGTAAAAATGTCATCAATCTAGTGACCAGATTAGAAGAAGTCTCATAGGATTGTCATCTCTTTTGAAAACGGAAGTAGCCAAAGGGCTATTATCCTGGGAAAAGCTCTAGACCTGCAGTCCGAGAGCCAGGTCCCCACCTGCCCCTCCGCGAAGGAGCCGTGCGACGGGCCAGAGCCCTTCTCTCTGAGCCTTGGCTTCTTCCCTGAAGTTCCAGGCCCAGGCAAACTGTGCATTTTACCAAAGCTTTTTCCCAGTGATGATATTCTTGGATCCTTCCTCATCGGTAATGACTTTCACAAATCTGAATGAACCTGAAGGAAAAAGTCAAGTTGTTTTTCAGGAGGGCTGCATGAGAAGGGAGCAAAAAAAGCTTCAGAAGGCCGAGCAGTGACAGGTATTTCAAAAATACAAAGTTTGATTGGGGAAGCTGGAAACGCAGAGGTGCCTCTGAGAAGCAGGAGGGCAACTGAACGTGCTTAGAGTAATTAGGGCTAAAACTGCACAGTCTTCCGGAGAGCAGCGTAAGCCCAGTAGGCAGCATCCAGAGTCAGGGCTGTTTGCTCTTTCCTTAGATCAAATGTGGAGAGGTAGAAAGCGTGAAGTTTGAGTTGCAGGGGAATGACAGGCAATTGCAGTAAATAGAACTAATTAACTGCAGCTTCATTCCCCAGATTACACAGGGCCGAGTGTGTGCAGCAAGCTGGCCAGGAAACAGCGGGGTCTCTGGGCCTGCCCACTGACCCGGCAAACTGCAGGACACCTCCCAAAGTGAGCACTTAGGCGTTTCCTTTTATAACCAAAGCTTCCTGTGGGCCACTTTTTTAGAGAAAATATTCAGTCTTCCTCCCCTAACCTCTGCTCAGTGTACCCTCTCAGATGCCTTATCTGACAGTTCTGGTGGCCTCTGTTCCCCTTCTCTGAGCTCCAGCACTTTCGAGAAGCAAGCACTGGCCAAGGAGAGGGAATGCCACATGATGGTGCAGGGCAGGGCTCGGGGTGAGCCCATCAGTCTAGACCCAGCTTTCCCCAGGTGACCTTGAACAGGCAGGTTCACTGCATTGGGTCTCATTGTCCTTGTCTGCAAAATGGGAGTTCTAATTCTATTTCTGACCACAGTCGTTGTCCCAAGTATTAATGGGATTATGTAAATTCAAAACATAGCTACATCATTATGTAACTGAGCATCCAACATTGTTTAACCTTTTCTACTACAACCAACTTCAAAGGGCTGACATGGGGAACCAATGAAATATTGTATGTGAAAGTGCACAGCAATATCTAGCACTTTTATATTGTGATCGCCAATCCTATTACCATTATGAGAGCTGGATTCTGTCTGCCTCTGTCTATACATCCTTCAGCCCAATTACATCCTGCTGTTTGGTATGGTATGGAGCAGTTTTAAATCCTTGGTTTTGGAGAACTTGCAGACACACACCCAATAGGACATTGTGATCAAGAGGAAAGGGCATTAGTTCTAGGACCAAACATTCCTGGATTAGGCATGAGTCTCTGGCAAATTGTTCATCTCCTTTCCCTCACCTGCAAACTGTGATCACATTTGAACTTGCCAAATAGGGAATGAGACTCACATGAGAGAAGGCAGGGCTGGGCACAGTGGCTCAAGCCTGTAATCCCAGCACTTTGGGGGACCAAGGCAGGAGGATCAATTGAGCAGGAGATTGAGATCAGCCTGGACAGCATAGTGTGACCCTGTCTTTATGAAAAACAGAAACAAATTAGCTGGGTATCATGGCAAGTGCCTGTAGTCCCAGCTGCTCGGAAGACTGAGGCAGGAAGATTGCTTGAGCCGAGGAGTTTGGGGCTGCTGTGAGCTATTATCTATGATCATGCCACTGCACTCCAGCCTGGGCAAGAGAGCAAGACCCTGTCTCTAAAAGATAACATGGGAGAATGTAAATGAAGTGTTAACGTATCATCTGGCTGGCACATAGTAAGTAAGTACTCAGTCCATGTTAGCCAGCTTGCAGCAGATTCTTTTTTTTTTTCTTTTTATTGCAGCATATTATGGGGGTACAAATGTTACATTGCCCTTGTCCCCCTCCCCACTCCAGTCAGAGCCTCAAGCCTGACCATCCCCCAGACGGTGCACATCGCACTCATTATGTATGTATATACCCATGCCCTCCTCCCCCCCTTCCTGTCTGCCTGCCACCCAATAAATGTTCCTGTGTGTCCACTTAGGTGTTGATCAGCTAATACCAATTGGCTGGTGAGTACATGTGGGCTTTTCCATCTCTTGAATTGCTGGATCACAGGTAAGTATGTTCAATTGTACCAGACCTATCTCCAA